>CAJHQP010007796.1:0-30328 GCA_905132765.1 Moricandia arvensis
CCCAACCAAAGGTGCTCTGATACCACTTGATGCGCCCCTAGGATGCTCTTTGGTTGATGGGAATGGATAGATCCTTGCAAGAACGAATCAGAGACTCAAGTTCTTCAAGGTTGTGGATCGATTGGTGACACAAGAGGGATGATAAGATCTCTTGATACTCCTAGATGAATAACTCGGATATAACACATCAAGCAAACACCCTTAGGTTCCTGGATACTACACACAAGAAGAAACTCGACAACTTGTCTTAGAGAGAGAGCCGTCAAGGAGAAAAGAATACTCGTTGATTAAAGGATGGATGATTACAATAGGTTTTAGAGACCCGTTAAATTAAAGAGAAACCGAGAACATACTCTCTAGGGTTTCGGAAATAAGCAAAAAGGAAAATATAGTTTAACTTCAACATAAGCTTTAAAATGACATAAAAATGTAAACTTCTTTTAGCCGTGGACCGAGATAGGGCCTAAGTGATGTGAAGACAAGTTGTGGCCTCGTTAAAAACCTTCCTCCGGAAAACCTCGTGGGACAAAACCAAAAGCAAGGAAAAGAGCACGCACCCCATGTCTTGCCTAGACACTAGCTCAGCTTGATGTAGAGATGGCTTGAATTGTGATCAAGACATCTCGGATCAGACCTTGTCCAAGACTTTCTTGTTGTGGATGTGAAGTGAGTAATCCAACAACATTCTCTTTAAGCTTCTTGACTCTGGAACGAGTCATGGGACCTTCAGGAATGGCTAGAGCATCATCACCAGGCTGCTGGTGCAATGTGGCTTCATGTGGCTCATATAGACTCTCCTTGTTCTCCTTAGTGATCCGGTCCATGATCACATCATACAAAGTCTTACGTGAGGGGGAGATAGAGAACAAGCCATATGAAGATGTCAAGAGATATAGGAGGATGGTTGGAAAGCTCATCTATCTTACCATCACAAGGCCAGACGTGTGTTTTGCAGTGAATCAAGTCAGCCAACATATGCAAGCACCAAAGATACACCATAGGAACATGGTGGAGAGGATCTTGAGATACCTAAGAGAGGCACCAGGACAAGGAGTTTGGTTAGGCTGCAACCAGAGTACTGAGATTTTTGGATATTGTGATGCAGATTGGGCTGGAGATAGAGTGGACAGGAAGTCCACAACCGGCTATTGCACTTTCATTGGTGGCAACTTAGTAACTTGGAAAAGCAAGAAGCAGAAGATTGTGTCATGTTCAAGTGCAGAAGCTGAATATAGGGCTATGAGGAAGCTTACAAGTGAGCTCATTTGGATCAGGAATCTACTTAGAGACTTGGGAATTGAGACCACAACTCCAATCACCATGCACTGTGATAATCAAGCCGCAATTCACATAGCATCCAACAATGTGTTTCATGAGAGGACCAAACACATTGAAGTGGATTGTCACAAGGTTAGACAAGCTGTGGAGCAGAAGATTATATTGCCTTGCTACACTAGAAGTGAAGATCAACTAGCTGACATCTTCACCAAGGCAGCAAGCACAAAGGTCTGTGAGTTCATCCATTCAAAACTTGGACTCATGGATCTCTCATCTCACTGATCTCTCCTCTATGAAGTATTCTACTCTTTTTCCTTCACTTGGGTTTTCTCCCATTGGGTTTTACCTAGTTAAGGTTTTAATAAGGGAATGCTTCATAGCTTCCAAGCTTGACTTGTTCCACATGGTCAAGCTTGAGGGGGAGTGTTGAGATGAAGCAAGAATAAATTGGGAAAAGGCAGAAGTTCAAGTTAGCTTGGGAGGCAAGTCTGTCCGTACAGCTTGACCTAAGAGTGGAGTGGAAGGCAAGTTAGGGTTGAGGACGAATTTAAATAACTTCTTCTGGTCTCCTTAGGCTCTGAATAAATTAAATAAGGGGAAACAAGTGGCTGGAGCCGTTGGAGTGTGGTGACAAACCAAAGTCACATGTTTGGCCAAGGAAGAGAGAGAGATGGGAGCTGTCCCTTTCTGACCAAGTTGAACGTGCCCTGACCCATACCAGAGACCATCCGGAGTTCATTTGTTTATTCATTTCTTATTGTCTTCTCTTGTGTCTATTTATGTAACTCTTGGACCAACTAAATGAGCAAGGAAATCAGTTCCTCTTTATTCTGGTTCTCTCTCTCTATTCTCTCACGAAATATCTCTCTCTCTCTCATGTTCTTGCTGTGTTCTTCATTAAACTCACATAAACTCTCTATAATTCTCTCATTCTTACACAATAGAGGGGACCAAATTAGTAACATCAAAGTTTAGAATCAGGTTACATTTACCTTGCAAGCCTCTTTGATAGGCATTTTTGCTGATTGGTTCGGATATGTAGAAGGGACTGATACGTTTGATTCCTGATTCATTACTCAAACCTGCATCATACTCTATGATACACAATAAGTTAGCACATAAAATTTTGTCATAGAGTAAGAGCAATAGTCCAAATCCTTTTCTGCTCAGTTTTGGCTTGTATGTTGCGTCTGGAGGTTCTTCTTTGATGATGATGAAACAAGTGACGCCTTGGTGCTTATCCTGGTCCAAATATGGTGGTTTGAACCTCATATCTTCCTCACGCTTGTAGCTTCTCCTTACACCCTTCAAAGCTTTCCTGAAATCTATACTTGGCTCTTTTGATAAAAACAAGAGTATTATATCTGTGTAAAGAGTGATAAAAGAATCATTGAAAACATTACCACTTACCTTAGCATGCTCACCTGGTCGCCATAGATAGGTTTGAGATGTTCTAAACTTAGCAAAATTCAAACAAAGCAGAGATAAGATCACCTGACTTGTAGAACCCATAAATCTTTCACCTGAGAAGCTTTGGACATGATTCTAAATCGACGTGATAGCCTGATGAGTTAAGTTTCTAACGCAATTGGTTTCATGGCCTAAATCGTTTTTGTTGATGAGATATGATCTTCTGATTACTCCTATATCACAGCTGGCGACTAGACAGTTTTCAAGATTTGTTTGGTGCTTCTCCAACTTAGCCAAAGACTCATCATTGATACTCTGATCATTGTCGCTCCTCTTTTCACCTGTACCTTTCTCAGCTTGTTTTGGACAAGTCAAGTGGGTTATCAGGTCAAAGAAAGTATTATAGACAAGGATGTCTCCAGAGCACAAAACAGTATTGATGCACCCCTAGAATATCTGGTTTTGTTTCAGCCTTTTGAGCGTTGCCTAAGTATCTCATTCTTGTGGATGTTCTTGATAAGTATTGATGCATCTTTGGGATAATGACCAGTGCTTGAGCCTCACTGAAGATGATCATGGTCGTTTCCTAGCTTCTCTAAGATGGCCTTGAAGTCAGTTGAGAGGGGGAGACCCAAACCGGGTCTATGAAGAGGTCAAGCCGAGTTTTATGAGTGTGCAAGCCTTGTGTTGTTGCTGCACGAGTTTAGGCCACGATCCAGAGTTCTTTGTGTCCAAACACACTGGTTCTAAGGCACAAAGACTCAATGGCCAATCCCTAGGCCTTGAAGGAGCTTACTCTTTTCCTTATGAGGGTTTTATCCATAAGGAGGGTTTTCTCTCATAAGGTTTTTAATGAGGAGTGACTTCAGGGTTCCAAGCTTGACTTAGGATCTCTAGAGTCAAGCTTGAGGGGGAGTATTAAACCTGAAGTGATAATCAATCACTAAAGGTTATTGAACAAAGAAGAACCAAACCTTTGTGGAAGTTCTGTTAAGAACTAAGGAGGGTCCAGAAGGCAATGCTGAGCTAGAAAGAGGTCCAGGAAGGGTTTACAATGAAGGAATAAGGCTTGGGTGAAGTTTAGAGTCATTTGGGAGAATGTGCAAAGTTAGGGCGAGGCCATACGGATTTGGTACGGACGGATGTACTCGGACCGTACGGATCCGTATGGACCAGGTCGACCCGAAAACTTTACATTCGACCAAATCAGGATGTTTTGGGTTTGTGCAAAAATAGTGATGTGATCATGGACCAACCAACTAATGGAGATGGTGAGCTGATGGACAAACCAATTGATGAAGATGCATTGTCTATTCCAGAAGGGCCTATGACTCGTTCCAGATCAAAGAAGCTCAAGGAAGCTATTGGAGGATTACTTAAGATGTCACTCATACAAGAAGATTGTCTTGGCCAAAGCTTGATCAACCAAGACACCCTCACCACCATTCAAGCTACCCCTTTATCAAGCTGATCATCAACTAGGCAAGCAACCTAAGTGTGCTCTTTTTCCCTACCTTTGGTTTTGTCCCAATGGGTTTTCTAAAGTTAGGTTTTTAACGAGGCCTTAGTTTGCTTCACAAATCACCTAGTTGATGTATCTTAGGATATGCATGATATGTATGCATATTAGGACCGACCACATTTCTATCTTAGTTTAAGTTTAGACTATGGTTTTTATTTCATTATGATTCTCGAAACCTAAAGGAGCCTGTTCCTTGGTTTCTATTTAAACTCGTGTAAACCTCATTCTAAGGCATGCAGTCTTTTAACATAAACCTTTTGTATTCTCTCTTTCTCTCTGATCTTTGTCGAGTGCAAGAGCTTGCTGGTGATTCATATCCGGCGACTAAGGGTTCTAGTTTGGTGTGTCATATCCGATCTAGTGCCTAGGAGTATCAAGGAGATCTTCCACACCTCTTTGTGTCACCAATCAATCCACAAGCCTTGGTAAACTTGAGTCTTTTGATTCGTTCACGCAAGGATCTATCCCAAAAAATCCAGAGAAGCATCCTAGGAACGTGTTAAGTGGTATCAGAGCATCTCTGGAAGGGGAGTTCTCGTTATCCTTTCTGTTTTCGATCCGATCTTTTCATATTCTCTTAAGTTTTGATTGATTTGTGTTTTGTGTTGATTATAACGAGTGATCTGATCTTGTTCTTGTGTTTATCGATTGATCTATTCATCCTTGTGAGTTCTATTGATAAATCTGATCGTTTGATTGATAAATTGAGAAATCTAAAAGTGTGTTCATCGATTCAATCTGTGATCGATTCATCTACTTTGTTGTTGTGATTGATCATTGTTCTCTGATCTGAAAATCGATTGATCTATTCTTATACTGGTTCTAAATCGATTGATCTTTGTTTATTTCGTGGAAAGTTGATTGATTTACAAGTCTAGATCACGGATTTTTGAAAATCGTTTCGAATACTTGTTGTTTACGTTACAAGTTTGTGATCTCGAAATTGAAAAGTTTGCCTGTGTTTTGATCCATTCTGTTGATTCATAGATCATCAAATTGTGTTAGGACCTTAGTCGATTGTGTCTTTGATAAGTTTTCTGATCTTTGTTTGATCAAAATCCTTTGGAGTAATCGATTTGAATCTGTTACTTGTTGATCAAGTTTCTGTTTCGAAAATTCTTGTTCAAGTAAACTTGTTTCCTTTGTCGTTTCGATTTGAACTCTTTACTGGTTGAGTGTTTGATTTGTTCCAGGAACAATGGGGAATGAATCAGATGAGGAAGCCGCACTGATGAGAAGGAACAAGCTGTTGATGGAGGCCATGACCCAACAACTCAATCAGACTATGATCTCAACCATGGGAGACGTGATGAAGGCTAACATTAAGGAGTTGCGAGATGAACTTATGCAAGAGATCAGGCAAACTACTGGTCAAGGCACTAGCAATGAGCCTAGAAGAGAAAGGGCAATCCCCACACGCCAAGAACATGCTGGTTCCCAAGAGACTAACAACTACTATGAACGCTATCATAGTTCTGCTTCTAGAGAAAGCAGGAGAAGGCAGAGTCGTGATCATGCTGGTTCCCAAGAGACTGACATCTAGACTCTCCTTGTTCTTCTTAGTGATCCGGTCCATGATCACATCATCTAAGCTCCCTTTGTCCTCTTTATTAAGCTGGTCCATTGATGTGATCATGGACCGGATCACTAAGGAGAACAAGGAGAGTCTAGATGAGCCACATGAAGCCACATTGCACCAGCAGCCTGGTGATGATGCTCTAGCCATTCCTGTAGGTCCCATGACTCGTTCCAGAGTCAAGAAGCTTAAAGAGAATGTTGTTGGATTACTCACTTCACATCCACAACAAGAAAGTCTTGGACAAGGTCTGATCCGAGATGTCTTGATCACAATTCAAGCCATCTCTACATCAAGCTGAGTTAGTGTCTAGGCAAGACATGGGGTGCGTGCTCTTTTCCTTGCTTTTGGTTTTGTCCCACGAGGTTTTCCGGAGGAAGGTTTTTAACGAGGCCACAACTTGTCTTCACATCACTTAGGCCCTATCTCGGTCCACGGCTAAAAGAAGTTTACATTTTTATGTCATTTTAAAGCTTATGTTGAAGTTAAACTATATTTTCCTTTTTGCTTATTTCCGAAACCCTAGAGAGTATGTTCTCGGTTTCTCTTTAATTTAACGGGTCTCTAAAACCTATTGTAATCATCCATCCTTTAATCAACGAGTATTCTTTTCTCCTTGACGGCTCTCTCTCTAAGACAAGTTGTCGAGTTTCTTCTTGTGTGTAGTATCCAGGAACCTAAGGGTGTTTGCTTGATGTGTTATATCCGAGTTATTCATCTAGGAGTATCAAGAGATCTTATCATCCCTCTTGTGTCACCAATCGATCCACAACCTTGAAGAACTTTAGTCTCTGATTCGTTCTTGCAAGGATCTATCCATTCCCATCAACCAAAGAGCATCCTAGGGGCGCATCAAGTGGTATCAGAGCACCTTTGGTTGGGAAGTACTTGTTTTCTCTCTTGTTATTTTTGTTTTCATCC
The DNA here is from genome assembly GCA_905132765.1 of Moricandia arvensis. Classification (NCBI taxonomy): domain Eukaryota; kingdom Viridiplantae; phylum Streptophyta; class Magnoliopsida; order Brassicales; family Brassicaceae; genus Moricandia; species Moricandia arvensis. The sequence continues at coordinate 6,708 of CAJHQP010007796.1, forward strand.
GTGTTTCATCTCTATCATCTTGTTAAGCAGTATTTCTAATTTGTTTAGGGCTGCTGGAGTTTCATAAGAGTTTAGACAAGGTTTTAAGTTTTTTCCTTTTTGCTTGCGAGAAAACCCTAGAGAGAGAAACCCTAGCCGCCTAAGTTCTTTGCTTCTTAGATCACTTTGTTTCATCTGTTAATCACCTTGAACACGAGTAGATTAAGGTTGTTTAGGGTGCTAGAAAAGCTTAGAAAATTTTAGACAAGATTTGAAGAATTTCCTTTTTGCTAGAAATCGGCAACCCTAATCTCCTTTTTGCTTGTAGCCGATTATCCTTTTTACTTTTGTCTTGCAGAAGAAGCTTTAGTTTGTTTTATCCTTTTTCCTTTTTGCTTGTCTTGTTACCTAGAAACCTTTTACTGGTTATTTTGTTTACCTTTGTGCAGGAAGCATGGGATCCGAGTCTGAAGAAGAAGCTGCACTCGTCAGGAAGAACAAGCTTCTCATGGAGGCTATGTCGGCTCAACTCAATCAGAACATGGTAGCAACCATGACCGAGATGATGAGGACCAACCTCAATGACATCCGGAGAGAGCTCAGAGAAGACATCAGGAGAGCTACTAGTCAAGTTCCAAACCGAGAGACTAGGAGAGAATAGAGACCTCATGCAACTCGCCAAGAGCATGCCGGCTATGAGGAGACTGACAATGAGTATGAACACCTCAGTTCATCCTCAAGGCAAAGCCAAAGAAGACATAGGCGTGTCCAAGAAAGAAGGATGAACCAGGGAGATGAGCTTGCTGGTTTGAAGATAAAGATACCCCCATTCCATGGCAAAGCTGATCCGGATGCCTACCTTGAGTGGGAGAAAAAGATTGAGCTAGTCTTTCAGTGTAAGCAGTACACAAACCACAAGAAGATTCAGATTGCTGCCACTGAGTTCTATGACTATGCTCTAAATCGTTTTTGTTGATGAGATATGATCTTCTGACTACTCCTATATCACAGCTGGCGACTAGACAGTTTTCAAGATTTGTTTGGTGCTTCTCCAACTTAGCCAAAGACTCATCATTGATACTCTGATCATTGTCGCTCCTCTTTTCACCTGTACCTTTCTCAGCTTGTTTTGGACAAGTCAAGTGGGTTATCAGGTCAAAGAAAGTATTATAGACAAGGATGTCTCCAGAGCACAAAACAGTATTGATGCACCCCTAGAATATCTGGTTTTGTTTCAGCCTTTTGAGCGTTGCCTAAGTATCTCATTCTTATGGATGTTCTTGATAAGTATTGATGCATCTTTGGGATAATGACCAGTGCTTGAGCCTCACTGAAGATGATCATGGTCGTTTCCTAGCTTCTCTAAGATGGCCTTGAAGTCAGTTGAGAGGGGGAGACCCAAACCGGGTCTATGAAGAGGTCAAGCCGAGTTTTATGAGTGTGCAAGCCTTGTGTTGTTGCTGCACGAGTTTAGGCCACGATCCAGAGTTCTTTGTGTCCAAACACACTGGTTCTAAGGCACAAAGACTCAATGGCCAATCCCTAGGCCTTGAAGGAGCTTACTCTTTTCCTTATGAGGGTTTTATCCATAAGGAGGGTTTTCTCTCATAAGGTTTTTAATGAGGAGTGACTTCAGGGTTCCAAGCTTGACTTAGGATCTCTAGAGTCAAGCTTGAGGGGGAGTATTAAACCTGAAGTGATAATCAATCACTAAAGGTTATTGAACAAAGAAGGACCAAACCTTTGTGGAAATTCTGTTAAGAACTAAGGAGGGTCCAGAAGGCAATGCTGAGCTAGAAAGAGGTCCAGGAAGGGTTTACAATGAAGGAATAAGGCTTGGGTGAAGTTTAGAGTCATTTGGGAGAATGTGCAAAGTTAGGGCGAGGCCATACGGATTTGGTACGGATGGATGTACTCGGACCGTACGGATCCGTATGGACCAGGTCGACCCGAAAACTTTACATTCGACCAAATCAGGATGTTTTGGGTTTGTGCAAAAATAGTGATGTGATCATGGACCAACCAACTAATGGAGATGGTGAGCTGATGGACAAACCAATTGATGAAGATGCATTGTCTATTCCAGAAGGGCCTATGACTCGTTCCAGATCAAAGAAGCTCAAGGAAGCTATTGGAGGATTACTTAAGATGTCACTCATACAAGAAGATTGTCTTGGCCAAAGCTTGATCAACCAAGACACCCTCACCACCATTCAAGCTACCCCTTTATCAAGCTGATCATCAACTAGGCAAGCAACCTAAGTGTGCTCTTTTTCCCTACCTTTGGTTTTGTCCCAATGGGTTTTCTAAAGTTAGGTTTTTAACGAGGCCTTAGTTTGCTTCACAAATCACCTAGTTGATGTATCTTAGGATATGCATGATATGTATGCATATTAGGACCGACCACATTTCTATCTTAGTTTAAGTTTAGACTATGGTTTTTATTTCATTATGATTCTCGAAACCTAAAGGAGCCTGTTCCTTGGTTTCTATTTAAACTCGTGTAAACCTCATTCTAAGGCATACAGTCTTTTAACATAAACCTTTTGTATTCTCTCTTTCTCTCTGATCTTTGTCGAGTGCAAGAGCTTGCTGGTGATTCATATCCGGCGACTAAGGGTTCTAGTTTGGTGTGTCATATCCGATCTAGTGCCTAGGAGTATCAAAGAGATCTTCCACACCTCTTTGTGTCACCAATCAATCCACAAGCCTTGGTAAACTTTAGTCTTTTGATTCGTTCACGCAAGGATCTATCCCAAAAAATCCAGAGAAGCATCCTAGGAACGTGTTAAGTGGTATCAGAGCATCTCTGGAAGGGGAGTTCTCGTTATCCTTTCTGTTTTCGATCCAATCTTTTCATATTCTCTTAAGTTTTGATTGATTTGTGTTTTGTGTTGATTATAACGAGTGATCTGATCTTGTTCTTGTGTTTATCGATTGATCTATTCATCCTTGTGAATTCTATTGATAAATCTGATCGTTTGATTGATAAATTGAGAAATCTAAAAGTGTGTTCATCGATTCAATCTGTGATCGATTCATCTACTTTGTTGTTGTGATTGATCATTGTTCTCTGATCTGAAAATCGATTGATCTATTCTTATACTGGTTCTAAATCGATTGATCTTTGTTTATTTCGTGGAAAGTTGATTGATTTACAAGTCTAGATCACGGATTTTTGAAAATCGTTTCGAATACTTGTTGTTTACGTTACAAGTTTGTGATCTCGAAATTGAAAAGTTTGCCTGTGTTTTGATCCATTCTGTTGATTCATAGATCATCAAATTGTGTTAGGACCTTAGTCGATTGTGTCTTTGATAAGTTTTCTGATCTTTGTTTGATCAAAATCCTTTGGAGTAATCGATTTGAATCTGTTACTTGTTGATCAAGTTTCTGTTTCGAAAATTCTTGTTCAAGTAAACTTGTTTCCTTTGTCGTTTCGATTTGAACTCTTTACTGGTTGAGTGTTTGATTTGTTCCAGGAACAATGGGGAATGAATCAGATGAGGAAGCCGCACTGATGAGAAGGAACAAGCTGTTGATGGAGGCCATGACCCAACAACTCAATCAGACTATGATCTCAACCATGGGAGACGTGATGAAGGCTAACATTAAGGAGTTGCGAGATGAACTTATGCAAGAGATCAGGCAAACTACTGGTCAAGGCACTAGCAATGAGCCTAGAAGAGAAAGGGCAATCCCCACACGCCAAGAACATGCTGGTTCCCAAGAGACTAACAACTACTATGAACGCTATCATAGTTCTGCTTCTAGAGAAAGCAGGAGAAGGCAGAGTCGTGATCATGCTGGTTCCCAAGAGACTGACATCTAGACTCTCCTTGTTCTTCTTAGTGATCCGGTCCATGATCACATCATCTAAGCTCCCTTTGTCCTCTTTATTAAGCTGGTCCATTGATGTGATCATGGACCGGATCACTAAGGAGAACAAGGAGAGTCTAGATGAGCCACATGAAGCCACATTGCACCAGCAGCCTGGTGATGATGCTCTAGCCATTCCTGTAGGTCCCATGACTCGTTCCAGAGTCAAGAAGCTTAAAGAGAATGTTGTTGGATTACTCACTTCACATCCACAACAAGAAAGTCTTGGACAAGGTCTGATCCGAGATGTCTTGATCACAATTCAAGCCATCTCTACATCAAGCTGAGTTAGTGTCTAGGCAAGACATGGGGTGCGTGCTCTTTTCCTTGCTTTTGGTTTTGTCCCACGAGGTTTTCCGGAGGAAGGTTTTTAACGAGGCCACAACTTGTCTTCACATCACTTAGGCCCTATCTCGGTCCAAGGCTAAAGAAGTTTACATTTTTATGTCATTTTAAAGCTTATGTTAAAGTTAAACTATAGTTTCCTTTTTACTTATTTCCGAAACCCTAGAGAGCATGTTCTCGGTTTCTCCTTATTTAAAAGGGTCTCTAAACCCTATTGTACTCATCCATCCTTTAATCAACGAGTATTCTTTTCTCCTTGACGGCTCTCTCTCTAAGACAAGTTGTCGAGTTTTTTCTGGTGTGTAGTATCCAGGAACCTAAGGGTGTTTGCTTGGTGTGTTATATCCGAGTTATTCATCTAGGAGTATCCAGAGATCTTATCATCCCTCTTGTGTCACCAATCGATCCACAACCTTGAAGAACTTGAGTCTCTGATTCGTTCTTGCAAGGATCTATCCATTCCCATCAACCAAAGAGCATCCTAGGGGCGCATCATCCATGATCACATCATCCCCTCTCTCTTCAAAAAGATTTGTCCTCAAATCTGTTTTACCTGCAATAGAGGGGACCAAATTAGCAACATCAAAGTTTATTATCAGGTTACAATTACCTTGCAAGCCTCTTTGATAGGCATTGTTGCTTATTGGTTCGAATATGTACAAGGGACTGATCCGTTTGATTCCTGATTCATTACTCAAACCTGCATCATACTCTATGATACACAATAAGTTAGCACATAAAATTTTTTCATAGAGTAAGAGCAACAGTCCAAATCCTTTTCTGCTTGGTTTTGGCTTGTATGTTGCGTCTGGAGGTTCTTCTTTGATGATGATGAAACAAGTGACGCCTTGGTGCTTATCCTGGTCCAAATATGGTGGTTTGAACCTCATATCTTCCTCACGCTTGTAGCTTCTCCTTACACCCTTCAAAGCTTTCCTGAAATCTATACTTGGCTCTTTTGATAAAAACAAGAGTGTTATATCTGTGTAAAGAGTGATAAAAGAATCATTGAAAACATTACCACTTACCTTAGCATGCTCACCTGGTCGCCATAGATAGGTTTGAGATGTTCTAAACTTAGCAAAATTCAAACAAAGCAGAGATAAGATCACCTGACTTGTAGAACCCATAACTCTTTCACCTAGGAAGCTTTGGACATGATTCCAAATCGACGTGATAGCCTGATGAGTTAAGTTTCTAACGCAGTTGGTTTCATGGCCTAAATTGTTTTTATTGATGAGATATGATCTTCTGACTACTCCTATATCACAGCTGGTGACTAGACAGTTTTCAAGATTTGTTTGGTGCTTCTCCAACTTAGCCAAAGACTCATCATTGATACTCTGATCATTGTCGCTCCTCTTTTCACATGTACCTTTCTCAGCTTTTTTTGGACAAGTCAAGTGGGTTATCAGGTCAAAGAATGTATTATAGACAAGGATGTCTCCAGAGCACAAAACAGTATTGATGCGCCCCTAGGATGCTCTTTGGTTGATAGGGATGGATAGATCCTTGCAAGAACGAATCAGAGACTCAAGTTCTTCAAGGTTGTGGATCGATTGGTGACACAAGAGGGATGATAAGATCTCTTGATACTCCTAGATGAATAGCTCGGATATGACACACCAAGTAAACACCCTTTAGGTTCCTGGATATTACACACCAGAAGAAACTCGACAACTTTTCTAGAGAGAGAGCCGTCAAGAGAGAAACAAAACTCGTTGAATGATTATTGCTTGAGTACAATAGGGTTTAGGGAACCCTGTGAGAAAATCAGAGTCTAGTTCGTGTGTGTGATGAACAAGCCCTTTAGGGCGAAATGAGAGCTTGAACTGATATGAGAAAGGTCTGATGAAGAACAGTATGAACTTGGAATAGAAACAGAGATTTAGAGAGATTAAGAGAGATTAAGAGATTATAGACTAAGAAAGGGAGAGATTAAAGGTTTCTAAACCAAGAACACACTTTGAATATAATGAAGGAGAGGGGAAATCCCCTTACTCTCTTAGGAGTTACAAATCGCCTAATGAGGCATATAAACAGCTTTACAAGTTTCTGGAAAACTTTAAAGCTAAGGATAAGACTTGAAAATGTAAATACTTCTACTGGTCTTGGGCCGAGAATAGAGCCTAAGTGATTTGTAAGACAAGTCGTGGCCTCGTTAAAAACCTTCCTCCGGAAAAACCTCGTGGGACAAAAACCCAAAAGCAAGAAAGAGCACACACCAAAGTCTTGCCTAGACACTAACTCAGGCTTGATGTAGAGATGGCTTGAATGGTGTTCAAGACATCTCGGATCAAACCTTGTCCAAGACTTCTTCTTGTTGTGGATGTGAAGTGAGTAATCCAACAAACATTCTCCTTAAGTTTCTTGACTCTGGAACGAGTCATGGGACCTTCTGGGCAAATGGTTGAATGTGAAAGTTTCGGGTCGATCTGGCTTCATGTGGCTCATCTAGACCCTCCTTGTTCTCCTTAGTGATCTGGTCCATGATCACATCATCCCCTCCCTCTTGAAAAGGATTTGTCCTCAAATCAGGTTCATCTACAGCAAAAGGAGCCAAGTCAGTGACATTGAAGCTATTTGATACATCATACTTACCTTGGAGATCAAGTTTGTAGGCATTGTCATTGATCTTGTGGATGATCTCGAAGGGTCCATCAACCCTTGGCATCAGCTTGGACTTCCTCTCGTTGGGGAACCTATCCTTCCTCAGGTGTAACCAAACTTGGTCACCTACTTCAAAGGTTCTCACACGTCTCCCCTTGTTGGCTTGCTTCTCATAAAGCTTGGTTTTCTGCTCAATGTTTTGTCTAGCCTTCTCATGGATCCGTTGGACCATCTCTGCTTTCTTCTTGCCATCTAGACTGATCCTTTCACACTCAGGTAAAGGCATTAGATCCAAAGAAGAGGTGGCATTGAACCCATAAACAATCTCAAAAGGTGAATACTTAGAAGCAGAATGCATAGCATGATTGTATGCAAATTCACAGTGTGGTAAGTATTCTTCCCAAGTTCTTAAGTTCTTCCTAATGAATGCACGCAGGAGTGTTCCTAAGGTTCTATTAACTACTTCTGTTTGTCCATCAGTTTGTGGATGACATGTAGTAGAAAACAACAGTTTAGTGCCTAGCTTAGACCAGAGAGTCTTCCAAAAGTAACTAAGAAACTTAGTGTCCCTATCAGAAACTATAGTCCTAGGCATGCCATGTAAACGAACAACTTCTTTAAAGAACAGGTTAGCAACATGCAATGCATCATCAGTCTTATGACATGCTATGAAATGTGCCATCTTAGAGAACATATCAACAACAACAAAGATTGAATCCTTTCCGGTTCTAGTCCTAGGCAATCCAACAACAAAGTCCTTGGAAATGTCATTCCAGGGATGGTGAGGAATGGGTAAAGGAGTATACAAACACTGGGATTGGACTTGGGACTTGGCATGCTTGCAAGTAGCACACCTCCCACAGATTCTCTCCACATCTCTCTTCATGTGCGGCCAATAGAAGTGATCCTGCAAAACTTTTAAGGTCTTGGCAATCCCAAAATGCCCCATTAGACTGCCCCATGGGATTCCCTGACAAAAAGCTCTCTCAAAGAGCAGTTAGGCACACACAATCTATTGTCATAAAACAAGAATCCTTCCTGTCTAAAGTAATGCCCTGCAGCAAACTTCTCACAAGATGCATAAGCTTCCTTGAAATCATGGTCAGTATCATACATATCTTTTATCTACTCAAATCCAAGTAACTTAGCATCTAGAGTGGTCAAGAGAACATACCTCTGAGATAGTGCATCAGCAACTTAGTTCTCCTTACCTTGTTTATACTTGATCACGTATGGGAAGGTCTCTATGAACTCAACCCATCTTGCGTGTCTCTTGCTAAGCTTACTCTGCCCTTTTAGATACTTTAGGGACTCATGATCAGTGTGTATGACAAACTCCTTGGGCCACAAGTAATGTTGCCATGTTTGTAATGCCCTCACCAAGGCATAGAGTTCTTTGTCATAGGTTGCATAGTTGAGAGTGGCTCCTCCAAGCTTCTCACTGAAGTATGCTATAGGTTTCCTATCCTGCATCAACACAGCACCAATTCCAATTCCTGAGGCATCACATTCGATTTCAAACGTTTTAGTAAAGTCAGGAAGCATAAGAAGAGGTGATTGAGTAAGCTTCTCTTTTAGGCATTGGAATGCCTTCTCTTGTGCTTCTCCCCACTTGAATCCGACATCCTTCTTTATCACTTCAGTCAAGGGAGCTGCAATGGTGCTAAAGTCTCTCACAAAACGCCTATAGAACCCAGCAAGCCCATGGAAACTCCTCACTTCTCCTACTGTGGTTGGACTCGACCAGTCTTTGATGGCTTTGATCTTCTCCTTATCGACCTTAACACCATCTGCACTCACAACAAAGCCTAGGAAAACCAAGTTATCCGTGCAAAAGGTGCACTTCTTCAAGTTGGCATAAAGCTTTTCATTCCTTAAAACATTCAGGACAGCCCTAAGATGTTCTAGATGTTCTTCTAAGTTCTTGCTATATACTAAGATGTCATCAAAGTATACTACAACAGAAATGCCTATGAATGATCTAAGAACATGATTCATTAACCTCATGAATGTACTAGGTGCATTGGTTAATCCAAATGGCATAACTAACTACTCATATAATCCATGTTTAGTTTTGAATGCAGTTTTCCATTCATTTCCTTCTTTCATCCTAATCTGATGATAACCACTTTTTAAATCAATATTAGAAAAGATGCAAGAACCATGTAATTCATCAAGCATATCATCAAGTCTAGGGATAGGGTGGCGATACTTCACTGTGATGTTGTTGATTGATCTACAATCAACACACATACGCCATGTACCATCCTTCTTAGGCACTAGGAGCACTGGTACAGCACATGGGCTCAAACTCTCTCGGATATAGCCCTTCTCCATCAGTTCCTCTACTTGTCTTTGCAACTCCTTGGTCTCAACCGGGTTTGTTCTGTATGCTGGACGGTTTGGAAGTGTAGATCCTGGAACAAAGTTTATCTGGTGCTCAATCCCTCTCAAAGGTGGTAAACCAATGGGGTTGTCCTCTGGAAATACATCTTGAAACTCCTGCAAAAGAGAAACCATCTCACTCGGATACACCGGTGTAGAATCTGTTAAGTTCAAAAGAGCTTCTTTAAACACAAGTAAGATAGCATATTGTTTAGAGTAAAGAGTTTTTTTGATATCACCCATGTTAGCATAGAAGTTTTGCTGCTTAGTTCCAGCCGGTTTTAGATCCATCTCCTTCTTCTTTTGGATCTGAATCTGATCTTGTTGAACTTCCTTAGGTGTCAAGGGAACCAGGACAGTCTTGCGACCCTTGAACTCAAAGGAATGCTTGTTGGTGAAGCCATCATGGATAACTCGGCGATCAGATTGCCAAGGTCTTCCAAGAAGTATGTGACCAGCTTCCATAGGCAACACATCACACAAGACTTCATCTTCATATCTCCCAATGGCTAAGGGAATGAGGACTTGACTTGAAACCTTCATGGTGCCTTCTTCATTCAGCCATTGTAGCCGGTAAGGTTTGGGATGCTTCTGAACCTTCAATCCCAACTTCTTGACCATGGTTTCACTCGCAGCATTCACACAACTACCTCCATCAACAATGAGGCTGCACACTTTTCCTTGGACCAAGCACCGGGTGTAGAATAGGTTCTCACGTTGCTCTAGCTCCTCAGCCTTGTTTTGCAAGCTTAGAAGTCTTCTTGCTACTAAAAGCTTCCCCTGGACTGGTCCTTCTTCATGTTCTTCTTCAGTGTCTTCTTGGTCAGACTCGGTGTTGTCATCTTCTGAGGCATACTCTCCATCTTACAGCAAGATCATGACTCTCTTGTTGGTACATTCATTGGCATAATGACCTCTTCCTTGGCACTTGAAACACTTGACATCACGAGCTCTGGAACTAGAAGCTTCAAATTTGCCTTTGCCCTTGTCAAGAGCACTACTCGGTTTGGTTTCTTCTCTGGGATAGGACTTGTTGTCCTTCTGGAAGGGTTTAGACTCCTTAGGGTAAGGTGACTTCTCTTCCTTGGTGTTGTGTAGCCGGTTAGAGCCATAGTGGTTGCGTGAATGTCCCTTCCTCTTGAGCTGTTGCTCCACCAGAATAGCTTTGTGTAGCATCTCTTCAAGCTCCACATAATGTTGCATCTCAACATTGTCTTGTATCTCTCGGTTCAAACCACACAGGAACCTTGACATGGTTGCTTCTCTATCTTCTGATATGCTAGCTCTTAGCATGAGCAACTCCATCTCCTGGTAATACTCCACTACTGATCTTGAACCTTGGGTAAGTTTCCTGAGCAGGTGGTGCAAGTCTTTGTGGTAATGACTTGGAACAAACCTCTTGCGCATGATAGACTTCATCTCTGTCCAAGTCTCTACTGGTTCTTCTCCATTCCTCCTACGAGTTGTGATGTACTGATCCCACCAACTTAGAGCATAGTCATAGAACTCAGTGGCAGCAATCTGAATCTTCTTGTGGTTTGTGTACTGCTTACACTGAAAGACTAACTCAATCTTCTTCTCCCACTCAAGGTAGGCATCCGGATCAGCTTTGCCATGGAATGAGGGTATCTTTATCTTCAAACCAGCAAGCTCATCTCCCTGGTTCATCCTTCTTTCTTGGACACGCCTATGTCTTCTTTGGCTTTGTCTTGAGGATGAACTGAGGTGTTCATACTCATTGTCAGTCTCCTCATAACCAGCATGCTCTTGGCGAGTTGCATGAGGTCTCTCTTCTCTCCTAGTCTCTCGGTTTGGAACTTGACTAGTAGCTCTCCTGATGTCTTCTCTGAGCTCCTCCGGATGTCACTGAGGTTGGTCCTCATCATCTCGGTCATGTTTGCTACCATGTTCTGATTAAGTTGAGCCGACATAGCCTCCATGAGAAGCTTGTTCTTCCTGACGAGTGTAGCTTCTTCTTCAGACTCGGATCCCATTGCTTCCTGCACAAAGGAAAACAATATAACCAGTAAAAGGTTTCTAGGTAACAAGACAAGCAAAAAGGAAAAAGGTAAAAAAAACTAAAGCTTCTTCTGCAAGACAAAAGTAAAAAGGATAATCGGCTACAAGGAAAAAGGAGATTAGGGTTTGCCGATTTCAAGTAAAAAGGAAATTCTCCAAATCTTGTCTAAACTTTTCTAAGCTTGTCTAGCACCCTAAACAACCTTAATCTACTCGTGTTCAAGGTGATTAACAAGATTAACTGATGAAACAAAGTGATCTAAAAAAGCAAAAGACTTATGCGGCTATGGTTTCTGCAAAGCAAAAAGGAAAAAGTTTAAAACCTTGTCTAATCTCTTATGAAACTCGAGCAGCCCTAAACAGATTGGTTCTACTGCTTAATCAAGATGATAGAGATGAAACACGGATGAAACAAAAAGAACAAGAGAGAAAACGAGACTTCCCAAACCAAAGTTGCTCTGATACCACTTGATGCGTCCCTAGGATGCTCTTTGGTTGATGGGAAGGATAGATCCTTGCAAGAACAAATCAGAGACTCAAGTTCTTCAAGGTTGTGGATCGATTGGTGACACAAGAGGGATGATAAGATCTCTTGATACTCCTAGATGAATAACTCGGATATGACACACCAAGCAAACACCCTTAGGTTCCTGGATACTACACACCAGAAGAAACTCGACAACTATTCTAGAGAGAGAGCCATCAAGAGAGAAAGATAACTCGTTGATTAAAAGATGCTTGAGTACAATAGGGTTTAGAGACCCGTTTAAATAAGGAGAAACCAGAGAACATGCTCTCTAGGGTTTCAGAAATAAGTAAAAAGGAAACTATAGTTTAAGTTTAACATAAGCTTTAAAATGAAATAAAATGTAAACTTCTTTAGTCTTGGACCGTGATAAGCTTCTTTAGTCAGGAAGTACTAAGAGAGGGGCATTGATAAGCTTCTCTTTTAAGGCTAAGAACGCCTTCTTTTGTGCATCCTCCCATTTGAATCCAACATCCTTCTTGATAATTTTGGTTAATGGGGCTGCAAGGGTGCTAAAATCTTTAACAAAGCGCCGGTAGAACCCAGCTAGTCCATGGAAGCTTCGAACTTGATGTGATCATGGACCAGATCACTAAGGAGAACAAGGAGAGTCTAGATGAGCCACATGAAGCCACATTGCACCAACAACCTGGTGATGATGCTCTAGCCATTCCTGAAGGTCCTATGACTCGTTCCAGAGTCAAGAAACTTAAGGAGAATGTTGTTGGATTACTCACTTAACATCCACAACAAGAATAAAGTCTTGGACAAGGTTTGATCCGAGATGTCTTGATCACCATTCAAGCCATCTCTACATCAAGCTGAGTTAGTGTCTAGGCAAGACATGGGGTGCGTGCTCTTTTCCTTGCTTTTGGTTTTGTCCCACGAGATTTTCCGGAGGAAGGTTTTTAATGAGGCCACAACTTGTCTTCACATCACTTAGGCCCTATCTCGGTCCAAGGCTAAAAAAGCTTACATTTTTATTTCATTTTAAAGCTTATGTTAAAGTTAAACTATAGTTTCCTTTTTACTTATTTCCGAAACCCTAGAGAGCATGTTCTCGTTTTCTCCTTATTTAAATGGGTCTCTAAACCCTATTGTACTCATCCATCCTTTAATCAACGAGTTATCTTTTCTCCTTGACGGCTCTCTCTCTAAGACAAGTTGTCGAGTCTCTTCTAGTGTGTAGTATCCGGGAACCTAAGGGTGTTTGCTTGGTGTGTTATATCCGAGTTATTCATCTAGGAGTATCAAGAGATCTTATCATCCCTCTTGTGTCACCAATCGATCCACAACCTTGAAGAACTTGAGTCTCTGATTCGTTCTTGCAAGGATCTATCCATTCCAATCAACCAAAGAGCATCCTAGGGGCGCATCAAGTGGTATCAGAGCACCTTTGGTTGGGAAGTACTCGTTTTCTCTCTTGTTCTTTTTGTTTCATCCGTGTTTCATCTCTATCATCTTGATTAAGAAGTAGAACCAATCTGTTTAGGGCTGCTCCAGTTTCATAAGAGTTTAGAAAAGGATTTTAACTTTTTCCTTTTTGCTTGCGAGAAAACCCTAGAGAGAGAAACCCTAGTTGTCTAAGTTCTTTGCTTCTTAGATCACCTTGTTTCATCTGTTAATCTTGTTAATCACCTTGAACACGAGTAGATTAAGGTTGTTTAGGGTGCTAGAAAAGCTTAGAAAAGTTTAGACAAGATTTGAAGAATTTCCTTTTTGCTAGAAATCGGCAACCCTAATCTCCTTTTTGCTTGTTGCCGATTATCCTTTTTCCTATTGTCTTGCAGAAGAAGCTTTAGTTTGTTTTATCCTTTTTCCTTTTTGCTTGTCTTGTTACCTAGAAACCTTTTACTGGTTATTTTGTTTACCTTTGTGCAGGAAGCATGGGATCCGAGTCTGAAGAAGAAGCTGCACTCGTCAGGAAGAACAAGCTTCTCATGGAGGCTATGTCGGCTCAACTCAATCAGAACATGGTAGCAACCATGACCGAGATGATGAGGACCAACCTCAATGACATCCGGAGAGAGCTCAGAGAAGACATCAGGAGAGCTACTAGTCAAGTTCCAAACCGAGAGACTAGGAGAGAATAGAGACCTCATGCAACTCGCCAAGAGCATGCCGGCTATGAGGAGACTGACAATGAGTATGAACACCTCAGTTCATCCTCAAGGCAAAGCCAAAGAAGACATAGGCGTGTCCAAGAAAGAAGGATGAACCAGGGAGATGAGCTTGCTGGTTTGAAGATAAAGATACCCCCATTCCATGGCAAGGCTGACCCGGATGCCTACCTTGAGTGGGAGAAGAAGATTGAGCTAGTCTTTCAGTGTAAGCAGTACACAAACCACAAGAAGATTCAGATTGCTGCTACTGAATTCTATGACTATTGATGCGTTAGCGACGTATGACTCGGTCACCCTGCACAGTGTGACTCCTCTCAGGCCATCTCAGCCAAGTCGGAACCCCTCACACCGGCCCGCACCAACTGCAGTGGTAATCAACTCCAACCCTTTCTTCGATAATCCATTCCTGGATTAAATCGATAGGTTGTTGGCTCGGGGGATCGAACCCCTTACCCTTTATCAGCAATCAATTGGTTGTCAGCTCTCATAAAAGATTGCTGATAGAGGGTAAGGGGTTCGATCCCCCGAGCCAACAACCTATCGATTTAATCCATGAATGGATTGTCGAAGAAAGGGTTGGAGTTGATTACCACTGCAGTGGGTGCGGGCCGGTGTGAGGGGTTCCGACTTGGCTGAGATGGCCTGAGAGGAGTCACACTGTGCAGGGTGACCGAGTCATACGTCGCTAACGCATCATAATCTTTTTATGAGAGCTGACAACCAATTGAGCTGCAGCTCAACTGGTTGTCAGCTCTGATACCACTTAACACGTTCCTAGGATGCTTCTCTGGATTGTTTGGGATAGATCCTTGCGTAAACGAATCAAAAGACTCAAGTTTACCAAGGCTTGTGGATCGATTGGTGACACAAAGAGGTGTGGAATATCTCCTTGATACTCCTAGGCACTAGATCGGATATGACACACCAAACTAGAACCCTTAGTCGCCGGATATGACTCACCAGCAAGCTCTTGCACTTGACAAAGATCAGAGAGAAAGAGAGAATACAAAAGGTTTATGTTAAAAGACTGCGTGCCTTAGAAAGAGGTTTACATGAGTTTAAATAGAAACCAAGGAACAGGCTCCTTTAGGTTTCGAGAATCATAATGAAATAAAAACCATAGTCTAAACTTAAACTAAGATAGAAATGTGGTCGGTCCTAATATGCATACATATCATGCATATCCTAAGATACATCAACAAGGTGATTTGTGAAGCAAACTAAGGCCTCGTTAAAAACCTAACTTTAGAAAACCCATTGGGACAAAACCAAAGGTAGGGAAAAAGAGCACACTTCGGTTGCTTGCCTAGTTGATGATCAGCTTGATAAAGGGGTAGCTTGAATGGTGGTGAGGGTGTCTTGGTTGATCAAGCGTTGGCCAAGACAATCTTCTTGTATGAGTGACATCTTAAGTAATCCTCCAATAGCGTCCTTGAGCTTCTTTGATCTGGAACGAGTCATAGGCCCTTCTGGAATAGACAATGCATCTTCATCAATTGGTTTGTCTATCAGCTCACCATCTCCATTAGTTGGCTGGTCCATGATCACATCAACTATGCTCTAAGTTGGTGGGATCAGTACATCACAACTCGTAGAAGGAATGGAGAGGAACCAGTTGAGACTTGGACAGAGATGAAGTCTATCATGCGGAAGAGATTTGTTCCAAGTCACTACCACAGAGACTTGCATCACCGGCTTAGAAAACTTACCCAAGGTTCAAGATCAGTGGAGGAGTATTACCAGGAGATGGAGTTGCTCATGCTAAAAGCTAGCATATCAGAAGATAGAGAAGCAACCATGTCAAGGTTCCTATGTGGTTTAAACCGAGAGATACAAGACAATGTTGAGATGCAACATTATGTGGAGCTTTAAGAGATGCTACACAAGGCTATTCATGTGGAGCAACAGCTCAAGAGGAAGGGACATTCACGCAACCACTATGGCTCTAACCAGTTACACAACACCAAGGAAGAGAAGTCACCTTACCCTAAGGAGTCTAAACCGTTCCAGAAGGATCACAAGTCCTATCCAAGAGAAGACACCAAACCAAGCAGTGCTCTTGACAAGGTCAAAGGCAAGGTTGAAGCTTCTAGTTCCAGAGCTCGTGATGTCAAGTGTTTCAAGTGCCAAGGAAGAGGTCATTATGCCAATGAATGTACCAACAAGAGAGTCATGATCTTGCTGGAAGATGGAGAGTATGCCTCAGAAGATGACAACACCGAGTCTGACCAAGAAGACACTGAAGAAGAACATGAAGAAGGACCAGTCCAGGGTATTGACATGAAAGCATGAAGAGATGAATGGCAATGCAATAGAAGAAGAATGAAGCAAATAGGTGTAGCTTGTTGAGCAAGGTTGTCCGTACAACCTTAACCTAACTTGGCGTGCAAGGTGTTGACATGAAGAAGAAATATGCTGGAAATAAAGAAGACAACAAGAAGAATGGATTCAGATGGTTGAAGGAGTTCTTGGTCTAAAGAGACTTGGGACACAAGTCTGTCCGTACAGTCTTGCTTCTCAAGGAACCAATTTAACCTAGATAAACTTGGGAGACAAGGAGAAGCAAGTTTAAACTCGCCTAGACTGAATTTGAATGTTAGGAGACCGTTGCAAGTCTGGACAAGAAGTGGGATGTCGGCCATAATTAAAAACAATAAAGATCACATGTTCACTTAAGGAGTGAGCCAGTCCAAACCTGTCACTTTCTCTGCCCAGACCTTGTGAAGACCACCATTGTTTATTCTTATTCTTCTTGTCTTGTTTTGTCTTTAAATATACATTGTATGGATCCCAAATTAAGAAAGGAATATCATTCCTCTTTATTCTAATTTCGTGGCTCTCTCTCTCCTCACTCTCTCTCACGAATTCTCTCCTTCTTCTCTCTAGTTCTTCCTGTTCTTCAACTTCCTCACAAAACCAGACACTAAATCTACTTATTCTAACATGGTATCAGAGCTAAAACGCTCTTGAAACCTCTCTTTACTTCCGCAAAGCATTCTACTCTAATCTCTGTTCGAATTTCTTCAAGTCTCACCCTATTACCCAGCAGTTAATAGCAAGGGAAGATGGAGAATACCAAGTTCGTGACCATTCCTGTGACTCTGAAGGGGATGAACTATCTTCTGTGGTCCAGATTGGTGAAAACTGCCCTTGGAGGAAGAGGTTTATGGAGCCATGTCTCAACTGGAGAAGCTCCAAAACAGACCATCCAAGGAGAGGATGGAAAGAAGAAAGTCGTCGTGGATGAAGGCAAATGGGCTCAAGAGGACTCCATGGTGCTTTCTCTCATCCAAAACTCTCTAGATCCAGCTATTTTGGAAGCATATTCATACTGTGAAAGCTCCAAACACTTATGGGAAACTCTCTACAAGGTTTATGGAAACCTTTCCAACCTTACTCGATTTTTTGAAGTTAAGAAGGCCATTAACTCTCTCAGTCAATAAGATATGGACTTTACAGCTCACTTTGGCAAGTTTAGGTCTCTTTGGGCCAAGTTGGAGATGCTCAGACCACACTCAGTCGACCCAGCAGCTCTAAATGAGAGGCGCGAGCATGATAAGGTATTTGGGTTGCTCCTGAACCTCAGCCCAACCTACAACGACCTGATTAAACATATACTAAGAGCTGACAAGTTACCAAGCCTGGAAGAAGTCTGTGCCCAGATACAGAAGGAGCAAGGATCCCTTGGCCTGTTTGGAGGCAAAGGTGAGCTAGTCATGAGCAATCAAGCTAAAGGACCAGTAGCAAACAAGGGGGTTTACAAACATGATGATAGGAAGGTCTTGATTTGTGATCACTGCAAGAGGAAGGGCCACATGAAGGATAAGTGCTGGATACTTCATCCTCATTTGAAACCCAACAAGTTCAAGGAGCCAAGGAGTCAATACCAGGATGCTAGAGCTCATTTCTCAAATGATGGAGCTGAACCAGTGACTCCCTCTGGATGCTCCTCGAGGTGCTCTAACTCTACTGCAAGGACCAACCAGGATGAGACCATCAAACGATCTGACCTGGAGGCTCTCATCAAGGATTTAAAAGAAAACTCTGGTATCCCTAAAACCCTTGGTATCTCACTTAATGCATCTTATATTGTTGGCACTGCCATGAATGGAATAGATACTACTAGACCATTAGTAATAGATTCAGGTGCATCACATCATATGATTAGTGATTCAAACTTGATTACTAATATAAAACCAGCTCTAGGCAGTGTCATGATAGCTAATGGTGATAAGGTACCAATAAAAGGTGTAGGCGAATTGAAACTGTTTGGTAAAGTGTCTAAGGCCTTCTATATGCCAACCTTTGCATCAAACCTCTTGTCAGTTAAAAAGGCCACCACTGATTTGAATTGTCATGTTACATTCACATCTAATGAAGTGTATTTTCAGGATATTGAGACCAGTAAGTTTCTGAGCAAAGGTGGAACCAAGGGAGACTTGTACTTGCTTGAGGACACAATAATAGCTTCTGATTTATCTTGTGCTTTAAGTTCTGTTTCTGAATTACCTAAAGATGTAATATGGCATGCTAGACTAGGACACCCTCATTCTCGTGCCTTGAACATCATGTTGCCTAGTATTTATTTTAAAAGTGATTGTGAGGCTTGTATTCTAGGAAAACATTGCAAGGGCCATGTTTATTGGCTACTCTCCAACTCAGAAGGGCTACAAGTGTTATGTTCCAGAGACTAGGAAAGTTCTGATCTCCAGGGATGTTAAATTTGTGGAATCAAGAGGCTACTATGATGAGAAGAGTTGGAGTGAACTCAAAGACTTATCTCAATCTGCCTCTGATAGAGCTAACAACCTGAGGGTGATTCTTGAAAACCTTGGCATCAGTATGCCAAAGGAACCCATGGAGGCCAGGGAAACACCATCTCATAGTGAAGCAACTGCTGAGGAGGACACTCCAGTCACTCATCCTGATCATGAAGGGGGCAATGAAACTATACATCCTGCAGAGAACTCAATGGCTCATGATCGAGGTGAGATGCCATCAGACACAGCAAATGAGACTCAACCAGGCGACTCAAGTGAAACAAATGAGGCAGAAGCTGATCAGATACAACCTTTGAGAAGGAGTACACGGATCAAGAAGCCTGCATCAAACTGGCTCAACACAAGAGTATACTTCAATGCTGAAGCAGTAGCTCATCCAATCAGTGCAGTATGTTCTCTTGCTCAGTATCCAGAAGATCATCAAGCCTTCATCAGTGAATTGGACCAGGAATGGATACCAATATCATATCAGGAGGCCATGGAACATTAGGAGTGGAGAGAATCAGTTGGAAAAGAGACTGATGCTATGATAGCAAATGATACATGGTATGAAGCTGAGCTTCCTAAAGGCAAGAAGGCAGTGACGAGTAGATGGATCTTCACCATCAAGTATCTAGCCAATGGAAAACCAGAAAGGAAGAAGACAAGGCTGGTAGCAAGGGGATTCACTCAAACATATGGAGAAGACTATATGATACATTTGCACCAGTGGCCAAGCTACATACAATAAGGATTGTTATTTCACTTGCTGTCAACTTGGGATGGGATCTATGGCAAATGGATGTGAAGAACACCTTCCTACAAGGAGAGCTGGAAGATGAAGTATACATGCGACAACCTCCTGGCCTAGAGAACCTTGTGGCACCAGGAAATGTTCTGAGGTTAAAGAAGGCAATCTATGGCTTGAAGCAGTAACCAAGGGCCTGGTATCACAAGTTGAGTACAACACTCAATGGAAGAGGCTTTGTAAAATCTGAAGCTGATCACACCCTCTTCATACTCACTAGCCAGCAAGGAATTGTTATCATCCTAGTCTATGTAGATGATATTATCATCACTGGCAGCAACAAGGAAGGTATACTCTCAACCAAATCTTTTCTTAAATCTGCTTTTGATATAAAGGATTTGGGAGAGTTGAAGTACTTCCTAGGGATTGAAATATGCCGCTCTAAAGAGGGGCTTTTCTTATCCCAAAGGAAGTACACACTTGATCTTTTAAATGAGGCAGGAAACCTTGGAGCAAGACAGGCCAAAACTCCATCGGAAGAAGGGTACAAGGTACTTCGAGAGGGGGAGTTTGAAGATACTTGTTATGAAGATGTCAAGAAGTACAGGAGAATGGTTGGGAAAGATCTCGTCCCAGTCACACTTGAGGGATGATGGGCTGATCCTTGAGCCTGAGAAGCTCCGGGACGTTGGATGATCTTCACCATAGAGCTATGGACTGCTCTAGAGTTGTTTAGCGACTCCTGAGACACAGAATAACCCTGCTTCATGTCTAGGATGAATTACAGAAGCTCACACAACCTTGTGTGACAAAGAAACTTGTTCACCACGTGAACAATGAAGGGAGGTCCCCAAAGGGACGAGTTTGAAAGCCAAAAGCTCTGATTTTTATTAAAAGAATGTGTAAGTTACAATATGTGCTGCTTAGGCTTTATAAAGACAAAACAGAAAACCCTAATTAGAAAACCCTATCCTAATTCGAAAATAGAAAACCAAAACCTATTTCTAATTGGTTTATGAAACCTTAACCCTAATCCTATTCCTAATGGGTTTATTAAAACGAAAACCGAATCCTACTTGGTTTAGAATTACAATAAATCAGAAATACACTTGAGATAAGGAAATCGGCCAGCCTAAACCAAGCTGGTTTATCTTTCCACTTCTTGGGCTTGAAAGGCTTCTTTTCACCAAACATCTTCTTGGGCTTGTCCATGAACAAGTCCACCACGTTCTTGCTCTCTTTCTGATCCATGTAGCACGTGAGAAGATTATCCTTAGTCCATGTAATGCTCTGCTCCATCGATCTTCTATTAACATGCTGCTTCAAGGCCGTTCCATGAGTTCTTCTTTGGTGCAAGCCATTAATCTCCTTCTTTGGCTCATTGAAACAAACCATAAGAAGTGAATTTGCTGGTGAACACACGAGCTTCAAATCCATGAAGTTGAGGCTGATCCAGATCGCACCATCCCCTCCTCCTTTAAAAGGATTTGTCCTCAAATCCAGTCCTTCTAATAAGATAGAACTGTTCCTACGCTGCTCCAACTGTAATGTGCTTTTAAATAGTGTGTTACTACTGCTCATGTGCTCCTTTTTGTTTTTCAGGACGTCCAAGAATCTCTCTAGATGTTCTGGTGGTCGAACTAATCCCACATGACCGAGAATGAGAATGTCTCGATCATCTCTCAGCACAATTTGATCCAGAATCAAAGTGAATCGACCAGCATGTTTCTCTTGATCAGGAGGTCGTGTACAATGATCCCCACACTCACTCTTGAGTCTAGGACCGTGCTTTGCCTCTCTTGGGTCATCCTTTGTCTTTCCACACTTGCCCACAAGCCAAAAGTCAGATTGTAAAGTGAAGAACTCGATTTTGAACTTGTCTTTTCTAAATAGTTTTGCTTGTAAAATTGATGGCGTGTGATACAAGCTCTCCCTAGACCTCATATAAGCATGAATCACGTGTTTTCTTGGTCTAGGATGATGAGGCCAAAGCTGCAAGTCTTTAAGTAGTTGATGCAGTTCGGACTTGCTCTCTTTCAACTTGTTGTTGCTGCTGATTTGAGCTACACTTCCCCCTTCTCCTTTAAAATAATTTGACCTTAAATCCTGTTCATTGAGGATGAGTGTTTCGTTCATACTCAGCTCTGTTGTTTCTCTTTGCACCAGAATGTTGTTATTGCTCTTAAACTCACATAGCTTTCCTCCTGGTTCAAAGATAAAGTTGTGCAGCTTCTTGACAAGCTTTAAGTGATCCATGAGACTGAATCTAACACAAACAAGAGGCCTGGTCAGTGAATAATAAGAAGAAAATCTAATGAATCCACCTTGTTCAATCAAAGTCTCAGATGACTCCTTATGAACTACAAGGGCCGCATCAAGTTTTCCTTCTTCTTTAGCCTCCGTTGGGTCAAGAATATGACCACATAAAGCTACTGGTACGTGCTCCTCTTGCTGTTGTTGAATGATTGAATGTTCTCCTTGACAAGGAGTGATTAGCACTGATTCAATCTCAAGTTTCTTCTCAGGTTTCTTCTCAGCCGTTTGTGAGCATGGCTTAGAAGTTTGTTTTCCTGTTTTCCAGACTTTGTTTGTTGATAGCTCAGGAACTAGATGGATCTTTTCTTTTGCTCCTGGTGAAGCCCTAGACCAGCGCCCAAACTGATCCAAAGCAAGTAACTTTGTCTCCGTGGACGTTTTTAGGTCAGATCTGTTCCACCTTTGCTTGCTGCCACGTTCTCTCATGATTTGGTTGAAGATCTCGGCTGCTAGGTCATCCAGTTGCTGTTCACTAAAGATCAAGGTCTGGCTTGCTGCAACTCTCTTCCTTGTTGCTTGTTGTTTAGCCTTATCTTCCTGCTTCCCATAAGAAACCATTGAAGATTGCTGGATAGATGATGGAATTCGTGATCCTAGTTGAGGATCATCAAACCCTGAACCCCCAAGTGGCTCTGATACCACATGGTGCGGCCTTGGAATGGCTGTCTCTCCCTGGATCACTTGAAGGGGGCGTGAATGAATGAATGGTGATGAAGATGGACTTTGCTACAAAGCTATGGATTGCTCAGAAGCTGTTTTGCTACTCCTGAGACACAGGATAACCCTGCTTCATGTCTAGGATGAATCACAGAAGCTCACGCAACCTTGTGTGACAAAGAAACTTGTTCACCACGTGAACAATGAAGGGATGTCCCCAAAGGGACGAGTTTGAAAGCCAAAAGCTCTGATTTTTATTAAAAGAATGTGTAAGTTACAATATGTGCTGCTTAGGCTTTATAAAGACAAAACAGAAAACCCTAATTAGAAAACCCTATCCTAATTCGAAAATAGAAAACCAAAACCTATTTCTAATTGGTTTATGAAACCTTAACCCTAATCCTATTCCTAATGGGTTTATTAAAACGAAAACCTAATCCTACTTGGTTTAGAATTACAATAAATCAGAAATACACTTGAGATAAGGAAATCGGCCAGCCTAAACCAAGCTGGTTTATCTTTCCACTTCTTGGGTTTGAAAGGCCTCTTTTCACCAAACATATTCTTGGCCTTGTCCATGAACAAGTCCACCACGTCCTTGCTCTCTTTCTGATCCATGTAGCACGTGAGAATATTATCCTTAGTCCATGTAATGCTCTGCTCCATCGATCTTCTATTAACATGCTGCTTCAAGGCCGTTCCATGAGTTCTTCTTTGGTGCAAGCCATTAATCTCCTTCTTTGGCTCATTGAAACAAACCATAAGCAGTGAATTTGCTGGTGAACACACAAGCTTCAAATCCATGAAGTTGAGGCTGATCCAGATCGCACCAGAAGAAGGGTACAAGGTACTGCAAGAGGGGGAGTTTGAAGATACTTGTTATGAAGATGTCAAGAAGTACAGGAGAATGGTTGGGAAGCTTATATATCTGACCATCACTCGCCCAGATATCTGTTTTGCTGTGAACCAAGTCAGTCAGCATATGCAAGGCCCTAAAGTTCATCACTGGAATATGGTGGAGAGGATCCTAAGAAACTTGAGAGAAGCTCCTGGCCAAGGTGTGTGGATGGCTTGTAATGGAAGCACTGAAGTAGTAGGATATTGTGATGCTGATTGGGCTGGAGACAGAGTTGATAGGAAATCAACAACTGGTTATTGCACCTTCATTGGAGGAAATTTGGTTACATGGAAGAGCAAGAAGCAGAGGCAGAGTACAGATCCATGAGGAAACTAACAAGTGAGCTTATATGGATCAATGGGATTGATAAATCTGA
>CAJHQP010007797.1:0-30317 GCA_905132765.1 Moricandia arvensis
ACACGATTACCAGCCGCTTCGACGAAAAGGCACCGGAGCCCGCGTCCCGCCGTCGCCAGACACCAACACGTGACAGATGCTCATGATACTGTCATTGGCGCCGCCTCTTACAAACAAACAGAGCGTTCATGAAAGCAACTAACGCGCAAACTCGCTGTCATCGCCCGCTGCCTTGGCCCAGTCCGCAAGAATAACCCGACCAACTGTCTTGCAGTAAGGCTCTTTAACACGATACCTAACCAAGAGCAGGAGGAACCCACGACCGAGACCCATCTATCGCGACAGGGCGACGAGGCCGCTCAAACGCCCAACAGCACCGTCAGCGCAAATGACAGCTCAGAGTCTGCATACGTCCGCGAGAAATGCGCCGAGCTAAAATAGTCACTCATGGACATCAATTCCAAACAATACACCGCGGTAACAAGATCCGCACCCGCACCATGACGAGTCCTAACCGGACGACACTAACGGCCACCACCCTTTTCTGCGAGAATTAGCGATGTACATCTCCTAACCACCAAAGAAGATCCGCTTACCAAACCTCTCGGGAGGAGACTCACGGAATCCCACTGAGCATGTCCGTGCCTTTTACATCTCCCCTGCATCCCTCCCCCCCCCCCCTCCCCGCGCGCCCTCGTGTTTTAGGCGTGGGGGGGGGGGGTCCGCTCTTTTTTTGTCATACTCCGCTCCTTCCCCCCCCCGTCCTCCTCCCCTGGTCCCTTCCCGCGCTCCTCCCACGCGTCCACGCCCTCCGGGGGGTGTGGGGGGGGGGGGGTGGGGGCAACCCCCCCTCGCGTCAAAAAAAACACAACACAAAGAAAAAAAAAAATAAAAAAATGCTTCTCTTAGCTCATTTTTTATTGTTCTCTTGCGTCAACGACTTTGGCGTGTCATTTTTCTGATGTTCCTTTTTAGTTTGTTCTAGTTGTCCCCCTTTTTGGAGGAGGTCGCCCACACCGCCTCCGCCCCCCCCCGCCCCCGCTTTTTTTTTTTTTTTTGGGGCGAAAAAAAAAAAGGTTTCACGATTATGTCGTGCTTACTAGCACGCCATTGAAGACACAAGAGAATAGCTCTGCATATTAGGTTGTCCCACCCCCCCCCCCACGTCCGCCCCTGCTCTCACCCACCCCCCCCGGGGGGGATGTCTCTGCTTGACATTTTGTATGAAGGGCTTCAATGTCAGCCTCGGGTTCGGATGGTAGTGGCTTGATCAGTTGGTTCCTGGGGGGGGGGGAAGGAGCACCTCAGGGCGGTTCATTCGCTCAGCTCTTCGTTGAAAGCCTAGACGGTACCAGCGTAACTGGTTCTCTCGACTTCCCGACAACTCCATCGACAGCTTTTCATGACCTATCTACCGCGTCTATAAACATTACAGAATAGTTCACACCCAGCCAAGGAGCAACCGCTCGGACCTCCATGGAAGTTTCCAACTCACCGGGAGCAACTCAACTCCCACGATTATCAATATAGGAAAAGGGTTACACAAAGTTGTAGGGTGAAGCGTGTATATACCGTTTACAATGGCACGACATCACGCCATAGACGCCCTAATGAACACCTTATACAGCTCCACCCTCCGAAGTTCTGAGCCATGACCTCTCACAGATATACCCAGCAACTTCTCGGCTGCTATGCTTGTAGGACGTGCATAGACTAGCGAATACCAACATACTTTGCATAGGAGCATGGAAAATAAGGCAACTCAGCTCACACCGGTCAATGACTTAGGCAAGAAACACTTCTTAAGTCGACCGTAAAAAAACATCAAATCGCGACAAGAGCCCGCAAAAACACTCGGACCAATGATAAACCATAGCGCCAGAAAGGCTTCGTCTATATCATCCAATGAAGAGAAATCATGGAGTCGGCGTTGGATACGTGCATGGGAAAGGGATGGGAACCAAAGTTGCCCCAACCCACAAAGAGAACAAGATACCAACAAGAAGGCCGCAAGCTACCCGCAAGGTAACGTCCAATATCGTCGATCTAAACAATTCTGCGAGTAGCAAATCAGAATGGAAAGGTCACTTGGACCAATTCGCCGTAATGCAAAACATTGCACGAAGCGCTCCTGGCATCCTACAGCAACGGCAACGACAGAGTCGATCCCGCCTAACGTCCCATAAGCACAAGATCACCAAAAGCTGGGAGTGAGGACAAGGTTAAGAGAGAAGTACACCAAAGCAACTGGGAAGCGGCGGTATAAGAAGCAAATGCCAAGGAGCCCGCAGGGCTCCGATATTGGAGATTGTGGGGGTTGGGAGGGTCGTCTTGAAAACAAAGAAAAAGGAGGATTCTTTAGCTTACGGAATGAGAAACCGTGACACCGACGACGCGTCCAGGTAATAATTGTCCTGTCATGCCCTATTCAAACGAGAGAAAACCCCTCTCAATCCGACCAGAGGACTGCTAGTACAATATAACAATCTCAGCTCCAGCATCAGGCATCCCGTCGGGTAACCCTCGAGTCTCCGCGATTCGATCTGAGGGACAGGTGAAGCGAATGGGTAGTGATGTCTCAGACCCCCGACGACAGGTTACCGTTTTCCCGATTTAACGGGAACGGGCGTCTTAGAGATCCTCCAGGCGATGAAAAGTCATCGAGGGATATTTCATTCGCTGATACAGATGGCAACGAACGACCGTGACGACTGCAAGACCTTTGAAGGCGCGACTCAATTCCAAGCGAGATGATCTGCATGATTTTACTTATTACCCGCACCTCAAGCCGTCGATCTCCGACATAAGGAGCTGGCCGCAACCGAGTTTCTCGCCAGGAGCCTCCGACAGATACAACGACGCAACCTTTCGACTCACGTACAACTGATCTGGCCCCGAAACCCCAGATCTCTAGGAGCGGAACACCTAGACGTAGATTTGGGCGGTGACGCGCGCAGTGTCCGTTCGCTTCTGAAAGACTATTTTAGCATATCGCAAGCCAGTTTATCCACTGCCAGCGCACCTCCCCACTTCAAGAAAGGTTGAGCCGCCCTTCATACCGCGGATGCCTTGTCACTATTGTTGAGCGAGCTTTGTTTTGCATTTGGGTTCTGTCAGTTTGCCAGCCTCAGCGTGCCACCGCGGTAGGCTGCCCCGCCCCCCACATTTATCGCGTCATCTCGCCCGAAGGTCATGCCTGGCATTCACGTATCCTCCCCAACTCAATAATGAATGTCAAGGCGCTTTTCTCGTCCGATTTACGTCTATCTGAAGAAATCCCTGGTGCATACTTTGCGAGTACCCAAGAATCTTCTGATTAGATATCGGCACGATGTGCCTCTTGAGCTGGATAGGAATAAGTCTTCTTCTGCTCATACAGGGGGATATGACCTTGATTAGGGATATTCTCATGCGAGTGTTTGTAAACCTCTTCCCCGATCCTGACCAGGTTCAAGGCCAGGCGAGTTTAGAGTGCAAGTGAGCCACTCGAGGAAAGACTTATTGTATTTTGGGCGGCTCATTCTTGACTCCTGGTATATAACGCGAAGAGTAACAAGGTCGGTCCTAATTTTTTGTGTTTCGGCACTCAGGCCGCCGTATAATGCCATGCTCTCAGAACCCCTTCTGTTACATGCTCCTTTCCACATCCTCATAACTGAATCAGCCATCCACCGTGCTTGGTCTCAGCATCTCTAAACGCCGTATCATCAGGCACTTAAGCATACGCGGAGTCTTGGAACGCTTCTAAACCAGTATTCCCGCTTAGTGATACGCGGCCCATATCTTTGGTATCCAAGCTCCAGCACACGCACTTGATTGGCTCCTTTTCTCACCGAGGCGCACGTCCAAACAAACAAAGCAGCCCGTATCTTCTACATTGGCAATGGTTAAACTCCGCAGTCTCTTTCCGCTCACGTCAATTTGGTGTGCAAAGTGCGTGTGGGTCATGCTTATATCCCACACCTTCTTCAAGGTCTCCCATAGATCCTTTGTGTTTCACAGTAGCTATAAGCTTCCATGATAGGAGTGTCAAGAGATCCTTGAAGAAGTGTCATCACCATCTTGTCTTCTTGCTGCCACTTCTCCACCTTACTTGTGGCACTTGCAGCTTCACCTTCTTGAGTAATGAGCTTAGGAGCTTTACCGGATGTGATATGACCCCATAAGCCCTTACTTCCCACAACAGTCTTCACCAAACGAGACCACAACAGATAGTTACTCCCCTTTAGAGTAACCGGAACCTTCATGCTAACACTATCCATCTACAACCAGCTTGACTTCAAAAGCTTGGAAATGAGTGGATCTATACCTTAGAACACGGATGAACCCAGAAACGAGAGGAAAGGTTGAGTCTTTGAAGGTAAGAACGTGAAAGACTCAAGCTTTTACACCACACAAGCTTCAAACTTCAGTCTTCTACCCGGATCTTCAAAGAGCAGCCTTAGATCTTCAAAAAGCTTCAACCTTGATCTTCTTCAACTCGATGAACGCAAACCCAGATCTTGATGAACCTGGCTCTGATACCATAAGATCTTTTAAGATCTTAGACAAATAAGTAACAAGAACGAGACTAGAAAGAGATTTGATGAAAGAAAGACTCGGTTTAGACTAAGAACTAAGGAGATTAATGAGAGACTATGAAGAACATTATGAGACTCGAAAGTTTAGAGAGAACTGTATGCTTTATTCATAGAGAGAGTTCAGAATATATAGAGAGGGTTTACAAGGGTTTCGTAAAGCAAGAGAGGGAAAGCATGTGGACAGGAGAAGAGGCGCGCCTAATGGTTCAAACGAGTGGCTCTGGTGGCTAGATTCCAATGGCATCTTGACTAGATGCTTCTCACTTTGCAGCTTGCACCGGCTGGAAGCTTGACCAAGCCTTATCTTCAAACGGTAACCTTGGCGCCTAAAGCTTCAAGGTTTACCCAACCCAACCCTTTCTTTCACTCCATGTTAACCACTCGATCTCCTCATGGTAAGTTCTCCTCTTTTACCTTTTTACCTTTTTCACCTCAGTAACTTTTCTTGTACGGACAACCCCATTTTTGCACATTGCCAAAACATGGTTTTAAAGCTCTTTTGGGTCGACCTTGTACGGCCTGTACGGCCTTGTACGGCCTGTACGGCCTTGTACGGACAAGGTCGACCCAAACTCCTCTCTTTTCCTCCTTCTCTCTATTCCATACTAACTAGATACCTCAACTTAACAGTTAGCTTGTTTCTACTTGTTTCTCTTTGTCCAGTGTTCCAAAATTTCAAAAATCTCTACTCAGTTCACTCTATTACCCACTGGACAATAGCAAGTCGAAATGGAGCAACAGAAGCAAATGGTCATTCCAGTCACTTTGAAGGGTTTAAACTACCTACTATGGTCGAGATTGACCAAAACTGCCCTTGGTGGAAGAGGTCTATGGGAGCATATCACTTCAGGAGAAGCCCCAAGACAAATCACACAAGGAGAAGATGGCAGAGAAGTTGTAGTGACATATGAAGGCAAATGGACTCAAGAGGATTTCATGGTGCTGTCTGCCTTGCAAAGTTCTCTAGATGTTCCCATTATGGAAGCCTACTCCTACTGTGAAACAGCAAAGGAGTTGTGGGACACCTTGAAAAGGTTTATGGAAACACTTCAAACCTCAGCAGAGTCTTTGAAGTGAAGAAGGCAATCAACAACTTGCACCAAGAGGATATGGACTTTACCAAGCACTTTGGGAAGTTTAGATCTTTTTGGGCTGAGCTGGAGATGCTAAGGCCAAGCACCACGGATCCTACTGTTCTCAATGCAAGGCGTGAGGAAGACAAGGTATTTGGGTTGCTACTCACCCTTAACTCCTCTTTCAATGATGTCATTAAACACATACTGAGAGCTAAGGATCTACCAAGTCTGGATGATGTGTGTGCTCAACTACAAAAGGAGCAAGGATCTGATGGGTTGTTTGGTGGGAAAGGAGAGCTTTCCATGGATAGTAAGGCTGAAAAGATAGAGGTTATCTCAGCCAACAAGGTCTTCTACAAACCAGGGGGTGGAGATGACAAGCGAATGACTTGTGAACATTGCAAGAGGCAGGGTCATCCCAAGAACAACTGCTGGATTCTTCATCCTCATCTCAGACCACCCAAGTTCAACCAGGCAAGGGCACATGAAGCAAGAGCACATGAGCTGAGCACTGTCCCTATGCGCATGGGAGAAGATGGGAGAGCCATGGTCTCAACAACACACGCAGTTGGGTCAACCTCTCAGGCCACTTCTCAACTCTCAAATGATGATGCCTTCATCCGCAAGTCAGACATTGAGGCCCTTATAAAGGCACTCAATGCAAACTCTGGTAACAATTGTATTAATGCTCTCACCTTTATTCACAATGCAAATCAAACTACTAGGCCTTGATAATTGACTCAGGAGCATCTCACCATATGATTAGGGATGTTAAGCTCATTAGTGATATCAAACCGGCTCTAGGAAGTGTAGTGATTGCAAATGGTGATAGAATACCTATTGAAGGGATAGGGAATCTTAAATTGTTTGATAAGGAGTCTCAAGCATTTTACATGCCAACTTTCACATCTAATCTCTTATCTGTTAAAAGAGCAACAAATGATCTTAATTGCAAAGTTATTTTTAGTCCTGATGATGTGTGCTTTCAGGATATCTAAAACAAGCAAGATGCTGGGAAAAGGTGTGAGCAAGGGAGAACTTTATTTACTTGAAGACACCAAGCTTAGATCAGATTTCTCTTGTGCTTTTAATTCTGCTTCTGTTTTAGCTAGTGATGTTCTATGGCATGCTAGATTAGGTCACCCCCATGCTCGTGCATTTGAACTAATGTTACCTAATCTATCTTTTAAAAATGAAAATTGTGAGGCTTGTATTCTTGGTAAACATTGCAAATCTGTTTTTCCAAAATCCATGACTATCTATGAAAACTGCTTTGATTTGGTTCACTCTGATGTGTGGACAGCACCTTGTGCTTCTAGGGAGAACCATAAATATTTTGTTACTTTCATAGATGAAAAATCCAAATATACTTGGCTCACTTTGATTCATGTTGAGATGAAGAACAAATAAGATGGAGTTATTGTTGAGATGAAGAAATAAGAACAAGGGTTGACATGAAGAAAATAAATGAAGCTTAGAGATGAAGAGACAAGATGAGGCAATCCAGACTGATCAAGAAAGTGATGGTGTGTACAGTTTAGGTCATATTCGACTTGGACCTAACTTAGACAACAAGAAAGTGGTTTAACTTGACAAGGAGGCATAAGGAGACTTATTATATTAATATCAGGTCGGCCAGAAGAGTAGAGAGCTGTTGGAGAAGGTTACAAACAAGAATCACATGTTGGGTTTAGGCTGAGATTGACCAGTGACCTGTCACTTTCACTATGGCTGGGAGAGCCTTGTCCTTTTGTGCTCAGGAGACCAGAAGCATTGTTTATTCATTCTTGTTGTCCTTATGTTGATTTGCCTAGCTTATTTAAATCATGTAGCAGAGAACCATTTGAATTAAGGAAATAGATTTCCTCTCTCTCTCTCTCTTATTCTGGGCGAAATCCCTCTCTCTCTCTCATGTTCTTGCTGTTCTTCATTTTCTCTACACAAACCAGACACTAAATCTCTCTATTTTCACATGGTATCAGAGATGTATGGTCTTGAGACCAAGATCTCTCTACTATTTTAACTTATTTCCGCAATTCTTTGAGTTTCATTTCTATTTTTGGCAAAGTTCATCTTGTTCTTCAGCTGTTCATCATTTCCAGCTCCAGAAATTGCCAAAAATGGAAAAGATGATTTCGACCAAGAAAATGAAGAAGGAGAATTTCATTCCAGTGACCCTAGAGGGTCCTAACTATCTTTTATGGTCAAGAGTGGCCAGAGTTACCTTGGGAAGTCATGGACTTTGGGACAGCCATATCATGGAGGCTGAAACTTCAAAGAGGATGGCTCAAGAGGATAGTCAGGCTACTTGCCCAAAGCATGAAGACAAGTGGGTTCAAGAGGAACAGCAAACACATGGAATTATACACAGCTCTCTGTCTGAACAGATCTTGGAGGATCATTATCACCTCAGTGTTGAGATAGAAAAGAGAATGACCAGAAGAAGAAGCTGGTTCATGATCCAAAGAAATAAAGAAACAAGAAGAAGAAGAAGGAGTGATCCGGATACTCCAAGTAGAGACTGGTTCATACAGTCTTGTGAACTAAGTCATTATTAGAATGGAGAAGAAAGAAGCATGGCTGAGTGTGGTCCATTGATCTGAGAGATAAAGAAAACAAAGAGAAGAATAGATACCTGAAAAGAGTTTGGTCTATACAACCTTGCTACACAAGGCAGTCCGTACAGTCTTGGCTTCCAAGTAACCAAACTTAACCTAGAGTGACTTGGAAGGCAAGGAAGGTGGGAACTCGTCCAGATTAATATTCTGAAGCATATTTGAAGTTTAAATGGAGCATCAGACCGTTGAAGAGAGCTGAGGCAAGTGGAGATTTAATTAAGAATAAAAGTCACATGTTCTGCCTAAGAAGAAAGCAGTTTGGACCTGTCACTTTCACTCAACCAGACTGTGCCCATCTCTCTCCTGTCACTATCTACTCCCTCTGGTCGAGATTCACCTTGGCTGCATCCTCCTGGCTTCATCAGAAACCCTACAATAATATTTGTTTAGTAGATTTGTACTTTAATATTTATTTATTCTCTTGCAATTTGTAATCTGGCTATATAGCCACCCCATGTGTATTGTGAAACCTCTAAGGCAGAGGGGAGTTCTCTCTCTCTTCAATATTCTCTTGTTACTTCACTCTCCCACACTCTTTACTCTCTTAATCTCGTCCATACTCTCTGTGATTCTCACTCTCACTTAATCTCTCTCAGATACTCACTAATACTCTCTTAATCTCTTAATTCTCCAGCAGCATTCTCCTTGATTCTCCTTTACTCTCATCAGTCTCTTCTCTATAATTTCGACCACACTCTGTTTCTACATCACTCACACACCATAATCTGTCTATTCCCACATGGTATCAGAGCTTCCAAGCTCCTGAAACCTTCATAGCTTCCGCAAATCATCATCTTCTCAAAACTGTCTCCAAAACAGTTTCTGCTACATCTCTTTATCCACTGGTCAAAAGGTCTTCCAAGAGGGAAGAACCTCTCCAGAACTCAAGATAGGACAGTATACAAGTCTCTGTAACTCAAGAAAGCTTCAGCTCAGTCCAGCAAGCTTCATCAAAGTTTCAGTTTCAAGCTCTGTTTCTTGCAAAACCAGTTGGTACATTCTATTGTCCACTGGTCCAAACTCTCTAAGATGGAGAGCTCAAAGGAAATGGCGACTTCAGTAGATTCAAGGAGTCCGAAGAAGAAGCCAAACCACCTCATCTGGTCCATGCTGAAGATAATCCATGGAAGAAACCATTCTTGGAGAAAGGTCACTAAAGAAGTATTAAAGCTAAGCTGTTCTAATCAATCTCTGGCCAGCCATTCTGAAGCTCTGTTTCTGACCAACAAAACCCACGACCAGCAAGAGAACAGGAGGGGTTTGAAGTGTCTCCTTGACCAGAAGGAGAGAATCAAGAAGAGGAGGTATTGGACAGTCAATCCACACCACAAGCCCTTCAAATTCAAGTGATTCACAGCCATGTGTTAACCTGAAGTGATAAACCATCTCACTAAAGGTTAATGTGCAAAGCTTGGGCAAAACCCACTTAGAGACTGATCAAGGTCTAAGGAGGGTCCAGAAGCTTATGCAGAGCTAGAACAAGGTTCAGGAGGGGTTTACTATGAAGGAAGAAGGCTTGGGCGAAGTTTGGGATCAAATGGGTCGATGTGCAAAGTTCGGGTCGTCCGTACTGTACGGCCGTACGGACTGTACGGCCTGTACGGACGGGCCAACCCGGGAAAACTTATTTCTCGACCATTTGAAGACATTTTAGGTTTGTGCAAAAACCGGGTCAAGTTGTACGGACCAAACCCTAAATCCGTACAACCCTAGGTCTTACCTTGCATCCCAAGTCACAGAGAAGCTCCAATGGTGAAGAAAGGGTCTCGGATGGTTTGGAGAAGAAGATGGGATCAGAATGGCATCTAGGAAAGCATCTACGAGATGCTGCTTGCTGTGACCGTTTCTGGATAAGGTTTATGCCTTTACAGGCTGGAAAGGAAGGGAAGCTTGGACTATGAACCTAGACGGTTGACTGGACAGATACATGCACCTTGGTGGCCAATTCTCAGCCAAGTTCACCCTTGACCAGCCAGGCTGTCTCCAGAACGTGTATAGCCTCTGGATCACTCATTTCAAACCTTGTAAACCCTATTGTTGCTCTCTTTATCTATTTATACCCTTTGTATGTCGATGGTTAATAATTAAGCAGAGAAGTTCTCTCCTTCATACTCTCTTAGTCTCGTTTACTCTCTCTATTCTCTCAAGTCTCTGGTTACTTAGTCTCTCAATCTCTTTCTCTCATTAGTCTCTCAATCTCTCATACTCTCTCTCACGAATCACTCTCACTCTTCCATCAGTCTCTCGTTCTTCCTCATCAAGTCTCATCCGCATCACCTTCACACTCGTTCATCATCACTCAAGCACTTGTTCTCTGAAAACTTTCATGGTATCAGAGCCAGGTTGCTCAGTCTCCTGGTGAAGCTTTCGCATCAGTCACAAGCTCTAAAGATCACTCCTTTCAGATCCAGTTCATCCGGATCTAAAGTCCACACCTTTGAAGACAAAGAAGACAGTCTAGCTCATATCCGACCTCAAGATGGAGTCTTCCAGAGCCATTGTCATTCCAGTCATCCTCAAAGGTCCCAACTACCTTCTCTGGTCACGCCTGGTGAAGACAGCCCTTGGTGGAAAGGGGTTATGGAGCCATTGCATCTCAGGTGCTCCAAACTCCTCCAAAGCTGTCGCCTCTCAAGAGAGTTCATCCAGTGGTGATACTGGTTCTCCTATTGTCTCGGAAGAGAAGTGGCAACAAGATGACTACACGGTCTTGACCTTTCTCCAAAGCTCCTTAGAAAGATCTATCCTTGAAGCCTACTCATACTGTGAGAGTGCTAAAGAGCTTTGGGAAACCTTAAACAAGATCTATGGTAACATCTCTAACCTCAGCCGAGTCTTTGAAATCAAGAGAGCCATCAACAACCTGTCCCAAGAGAATGAGGAGTTCACGGTTCATCTAGGAAAGTTCAGAGCCCTTTGGTCTGAACTTGAGATGCTGAGACCTCAATCTCTTGACCCAGAGGTGTTGAATGAAAGAAGGGAGCAAGACAAGGTGTTTGGTCTGCTCTTGACCCTCAGTCCTACCTTCAATGACCTTATCAAGCATATCCTAAGGTCTGAGAAGCTTCCCACGCTTGAAGAGGTGTGTTCCCAAGTCCAAAAGGAGGAAGGTTCACACGGGTTGTTTGAAGCAAAGGAGAGTCCTCTCCTTGCATCACAAGCTGAAGCAGTTCCTCAGTCCCACAAGGCGGCTTACAAGAGGGAGGACAGAAGGGGTCTCAAGTGCGAGCATTGCAAGAGGGATGGACACACCAAGGAGAGGTGTTGGGTGCTTAACCCACATCTCAAACCTGCCAAGTTCAGATGAGCCGTGTCCATGGAGGTTCAAGGAATCAGCTCAGATTCCTTGGGTTGTAAGCAAACCTCCTAAACCCTTAATAAGAGCTTGTGTCTTTGTTTAGTTGTGCATTGAGTGGTGTTTGTGTCCCAGGATCTCCTGGCTTGTTTATTGCATTGTAGTATGTTCCTGGTCGCTTTTGTCATAGCTTATCCATCATGGTTGTCTTGAAGCATTTAGAAGTTGTCTAAGCTCTTGTTTCATGGTTTTGATAATCTGTTTTGCATAAGCATATCTCATTCTGTCTAAGTTCAATCCGGTTGCATACTGGTTCTAATGCCTTTGTTTAATCCATCAGTGTTTGCTTGCATCATTTAGAAGCTGTCTAGGTTGCTTGCATCATTGGTTTTGATTGGAACTGGTGTGCATAGTCTCTTGTAGCTCTCGGATTGAACCTATTGCATTCATATAGTATTGCTTAAGTTGTTGCATCTATTGCTGCATGAAATTAAAAGCCTAAAGTGTCAGTGTATTGTTGAAAGCATACATTGCTCTTTAGAGATTGAAATGTGCTTGATCTTGTTCTTGTGATTAGCTTGTTTCAAGATCATAGCTTGTTGAGGCATTGGTGATCAAACCGGATGTGTGATCTTGGTTTGGTCCCAATGGGATGATCTAATCTTGCATTGAGTTGTGGTGATGTTAGGTACTCAAGATACAGTGACAAACCAAACCAAGGTGACAAGATACTGGTCTTATGCCATTGCATATCATCACTGGACGAGTCAGTCCACAAACTACAGGAAGTGTAGTGTGATTGAATATGCAATGAGAGGATGATGCCATTGTATGATACCACATGGACGTGTCAGTCCCAAAGTCTACAAGAAGTGTAGAGTGGGTGATCATACAATGAGAGACTACCTTGTGAGGGCTCTTAAGGTGATTCAAACACCATCTATTCCTGGTATAAGGAAGAGAGCCAAAACTCACAAGGGTTAGGACATCAAGTCTTGTAAAGACTGATGGTTCCTTAAGACCATGGAACTGTATACACTAATCTCACAAGCTTAGCTCCTCCCATAGTCTCGGAGTTAAGCTTGAGGGGGAGTCTAAATGTACATGATCCATGGTCCAGTATCAAGCCGTGCAAGGACTTCAACAAAGGATCACCAAACCGGGTCTAGGCAGTGGCGTGTCTATGCAAAGAGGCTGTTCAGAGCAGCCTTGGTTGTGTGCCTATGAAAGCTCAGTTCAATGCGGCCTCTGTGGTGAGGTGATTGAAAACTGAAGCTGAAAGCTCCACACACCTCCCATCAAGTTGGTGTTGCCATGAAGAGGTTGCAACCGGCCAAGTGTGAGGGATTCAAGTGACAAAGCAGTCACTCCTCATCCAAACAAAAAGGGAAGTAACTTGAACTCAATCTATTACAAGTCATTCATCATTTCTATGGTTCTTAAAATGCTTGAATAGATTGGTTCTGATTGTTAAATGGAATAAGTTCTAGTTCTTGAGCCTTAGTTGAAACCATCATTGATATCTTGCTTCATTTAGAAGATTGTCTAAGTTGCTAGAATCTCTGGTTTTGTTTAAACTTTGAGCCTTGTCTAATCTTGATAAGTACTGATGCACCTTTGGGATAATGTATCAGGTACCATTACCAGTGCTTGAGCCTCACAGAAGATGATCATGGTCGTTTCCTAGCTTCTCTAAGGTGGCCTTGAAGTCAGTTGAGAGGGGGAGACCCAAACCGGGTCTATGAAGAGGTCAAGCCGAGTTCTATGAGTGTGCAAGCCTTGTGTTGTTGGCTGCACGAGTTTAGGCCACGATCCAGAGTCCTTTGTGTCCAACCACACTGGTTCTAAGGCACAAAGGCTCAATGGCCAATCCCTAGGCCTTGAAAGAACTTACTCTTTCCTTGCCAAGGTTTTATCCCTAAGGAGGGTTTTCTTTGGTAAGGTTTTAACGAGGAGGGACTTCAGGGTTCCAAGCTTGACTCAGGATCTATAGAGTCAAGCTTGAGGGGGAGTGTTAACCTGAAGTGATAAACCATCTCACTAAAGGTTAATGTGCAAAGCTTGGGCAAAACCCACTTAGAGACTGATCAAGGTCTAAGGAGGGTCCAGAAGCTTATGCAGAGCTAGAACAAGGTTCAGGAGGGGTTTACTATGAAGGAAGAAGGCTTGGGAGAAGTTTGGGATCAAATGGGTCGATGTGCAAAGTTCGGGTCGTCCGTACTGTACGGCCGTACGGACTGTACGGCCTGTACGGACGGGCCAACCCGGGAAACTTATTTCTCGACCATTTGAAGACATTTTAGGTTTGTGCAAAAACCGGGTCAAGTTGTACGGACCAAACCCTAAATCCGTACAACCCTAGGTCTTACCTTGCATCCCAAGTCACAGAGAAGCTCCAATGGTGAAGAAAGGGTCTCGGATGGTTTGGAGAAGAAGATGGGATCAGAATGGCATCTAGGAAGGCATCTGCGAGATGCTGCTTGCTGTGACCGTTTTGTGGATAAGGTTTATGCCTTTACAGGCTGGAAAGGAAGGGAAGCTTGGACTATGAACCTGGACGGTTGACTGGACAGATACATGCACCTTGGTGGCCATTCTCAGCCAAGTTCACCCTTGACCAGCCAGGCTGTCTCCAGAACGTGTATAGCCTCTGGTTCACTCATTTCAAACCTTGTAAACCCTATTGTTGCTCTCTTTATCTATTATAACCCTTGTATGTCGATGGTTAAATGATAAGCTGAGATTTCTCTCCTTCACAATCTCTTAGTCTCTATTCTCTCTATTCTCTCTAGTCTCTGGTTACTTAGTCTCATAATCTCTCATATACTCTCATAAACTCTCTAATCTCTCACGAATCTCTCTCTCACTCTCTCATCAATCTTGTTCCTTTATCATCAAGTCTCATCCACTTCATCTCCATTCTCGTTCGTCATCACTCAACACTTGTTCTCTGAAAACTTTCATGGTATCAGAGCCAGGTTGCTCAGTCTCCTGGTGAAGCTTTCGCATCAGTCACAAGCTCTAAAGATCACTCCTTTCAGATCCAGTTCATCCGGATCTAAAGTCCACACCTTTGAAGACAAAGAAGACAGTCTAGCTCATATCCGACCTCAAGATGGAGTCTTCCAGAGCCATTGTCATTCCAGTCATCCTCAAAGGTCCCAACTACCTTCTCTGGTCACGCCTGGTGAAGACAGCCCTTGGTGGAAAGGGGTTATGGAGCCATTGCATCTCAGGTGCTCCAAACTCCTCCAAAGCTGTCGCCTCTCAAGAGAGTTCATCCAGTGGTGATACTGGTTCTCCTATTGTCTCGGAAGAGAAGTGGCAACAAGATGACTACACGGTCTTGACCTTTCTCCAAAGCTCCTTAGAAAGATCTATCCTTGAAGCCTACTCATACTGTGAGAGTGCTAAAGAGCTTTGGGAAACCTTAAACAAGATCTATGGTAACATCTCTAACCTCAGCCGAGTCTTTGAAATCAAGAGAGCCATCAACAACCTGTCCCAAGAGAATGAGGAGTTCACGGTTCATCTAGGAAAGTTCAGAGCCCTTTGGTCTGAACTTGAGATGCTGAGACCTCAATCTCTTGACCCAGAGGTGTTGAATGAAAGAAGGGAGCAAGACAAGGTGTTTGGTCTGCTCTTGACCCTCAGTCCTACCTTCAATGACCTTATCAAGCATATCCTAAGGTCTGAGAAGCTTCCCACGCTTGAAGAGGTGTGTTCCCAAGTCCAAAAGGAGGAAGGTTCACACGGGTTGTTTGAAGCAAAGGAGAGTCCTCTCCTTGCATCACAAGCTGAAGCAGTTCCTCAGTCCCACAAGGCGGCTTACAAGAGGGAGGACAGAAGGGGTCTCAAGTGCGAGCATTGCAAGAGGGATGGACACACCAAGGAGAGGTGTTGGGTGCTTAACCCACATCTCAAACCTGCCAAGTTCAGATGAGCCGTGTCCATGGAGGTTCAAGGAATCAGCTCAGATTCCTTGGGTTGTAAGCAAACCTCCTAAACCCTTAATAAGAGCTTGTGTCTTTGTTTAGTTGTGCATTGAGTGGTGTTTGTGTCCCAGGATCTCCTGGCTTGTTTATTGCATTGTAGTATGTTCCTGGTCGCTTTTGTCATAGCTTATCCATCATGGTTGTCTTGAAGCATTTAGAAGTTGTCTAAGCTCTTGTTTCATGGTTTTGATAATCTGTTTTGCATAAGCATATCTCATTCTGTCTAAGTTCAATCCGGTTGCATACTGGTTCTAATGCCTTTGTTTAATCCATCAGTGTTTGCTTGCATCATTTAGAAGCTGTCTAGGTTGCTTGCATCATTGGTTTTGATTGGAACTGGTGTGCATAGTCTCTTGTAGCTCTCGGATTGAACCTATTGCATTCATATAGTATTGCTTAAGTTGTTGCATCTATTGTTGCATGAAATTAAAAGCCTAAAGTGTCAGTGTATTGTTGAAAGCATACATTGCACTTTAGAGATTGAAATGTGCTTGATCTTGTTCTTGTGATTAGCTTGTTTCAAGATCATAGCTTGTTGAGGCATTGGTGATCAAACCGGATGTGTGATCTTGGTTTGGTCCCAATGGGATGATCTAATCTTGCATTGAGTTGTGGTGATGTTAGGTACTCAAGATACAGTGACAAACCAAACCAAGGTGACAAGATACTGATCTTATGCCATTGCATATCATCACTGGACGAGTCAGTCCACAAACTACAGGAAGTGTAGTGTGATTGAATATGCAATGAGAGGATGATGCCATTGTATGATACCACATGGACGTGTCAGTCCCAAAGTCTACAAGAAGTGTAGAGTGGGTGATCATACAATGAGAGACTACCTTGTGAGGGCTCTTAAGGTGATTCAAACACCATCTATTCCTGGTATAAGGAAGAGAGCCAAAACTCACAAGGGTTAGGACATCAAGTCTTGGAAAGACTGATGGTTCCTTAAGACCATGGAACTGTATACACTAATCTCACAAGCTTAGCTCCTCCCATAGTCTCGGAGTTAAGCTTGAGGGGGAGTCTAAATGTACATGATCCATGGTCCAGTATCAAGCCGTGCAAGGACTTCAACAAAGGATCACCAAACCGGGTCTAGGCAGTGGCGTGTCTATGCAAAGAGGCTGTTCAGAGCAGCCTTGGTTGTGTGCCTATGAAAGCTCAGTTCAATGCGGCCTCTGTGGTGAGGTGATTGAAAACTGAAGCTGAAAGCTCCACACACCTCCCATCAAGTTGGTGTTGCCATGAAGAGGTTGCAACCGGCCAAGTGTGAGGGATTCAAGTGACAAAGCAGTCACTCCTCATCCAAACAAAAAGGGAAGTAACTTGAACTCAATCTATTACAAGTCATTCATCATTTCTATGGTTCTTAAAATGCTTGAATAGATTGGTTCTGATTGTTAAATGGAATAAGTTCTAGTTCTTGAGCCTTAGTTGAAACCATCATTGATATCTTGCTTCATTTAGAAGATTGTCTAAGTTGCTAGAATCTCTGGTTTTGTTTAAACTTTGAGCCTTGTCTAATCTTGATAAGTACTGATGCACCTTTGGGATAATGTATCAGGTACCATTACCAGTGCTTGAGCCTCACAGAAGATGATCATGGTCGTTTCCTAGCTTCTCTAAGGTGGCCTTGAAGTCAGTTGAGAGGGGGAGACCCAAACCGGGTCTATGAAGAGGTCAAGCCGAGTTCTATGAGTGTGCAAGCCTTGTGTTGTTGGCTGCACGAGTTTAGGCCACGATCCAGAGTCCTTTGTGTCCAACCACACTGGTTCTAAGGCACAAAGGCTCAATGGCCAATCCCTAGGCCTTGAAAGAACTTACTCTTTCCTTGCCAAGGTTTTATCCCTAAGGAGGGTTTTCTTTGGTAAGGTTTTAACGAGGAGGGACTTCAGGGTTCCAAGCTTGACTCAGGATCTATAGAGTCAAGCTTGAGGGGGAGTGTTAACCTGAAGTGATAAACCATCTCACTAAAGGTTAATGTGCAAAGCTTGGGCAAAACCCACTTAGAGACTGATCAAGGTCTAAGGAGGGTCCAGAAGCTTATGCAGAGCTAGAACAAGGTTCAGGAGGGGTTTACTATGAAGGAAGAAGGCTTGGGAGAAGTTTGGGATCAAATGGGTCGATGTGCAAAGTTCGGGTCGTCCGTACTGTACGGCCGTACGGACTGTACGGCCTGTACGGACGGGCCGACCCAGGAAACTTATTTCTCGACCATTTGAAGACATTTTAGGGTTGTGCAAAAACCGGGTCAAGTTGTACGGACCAAACCCTAAATCCGTACAACCCTAGGACTTACCTTGCATCCCAAGTCACAGAGAAGCTCCAATGGTGAAGAAAGGGTCTCGGATGGTTTGGAGAAGAAGATGGGATCAGAATGGCATCTAGGAAGGCATCTGCGAGATGCT
Organism: Moricandia arvensis; assembly: GCA_905132765.1. Taxonomy (NCBI): domain Eukaryota; kingdom Viridiplantae; phylum Streptophyta; class Magnoliopsida; order Brassicales; family Brassicaceae; genus Moricandia; species Moricandia arvensis. Next base: position 17,919 of record CAJHQP010007797.1, read on the forward strand.
TCTTGCTGTGACCGTTTGTGGATAAGGTTTATGCCTTTACAGGCTGGAGAGGAAGGGAAGCTTGGACTATGAACCTGGGCGGTTGACTGGACAGATACATGCACCTTGGTGGCCGATTCTCAGCCAAGTTCACCCTTGACCAGCCAGGCTGTCTCCAGAACGTGTATAGCCTCTGGTTCACTCATTTCAAACCTTGTAAACCCTATTGTTGCTCTCTTTATCTATATAAACCCTTGTATGTCGATGGTAAATGATAAGCTGAGATTTTCTCTCCTTCACAATCTCTTAGTCTCTATTCTCTCTATTCTCTGGTTACTTAGTCTCATAATCTCTCATATACTCTCATAAACTCTCTAATCTCTCGAATCTCTCTCTCACTCTCTCATCAATCTCGTTCCTTTATCATCAAGTCTCATCCACTTCATCTCCATTCTCGTTCATCATCACTCAACACTTGTTCTCTGAAAACTTTCATGGAACCATTAAGTTTTAAGCTCTAACATGAGGGTGCCCTAGTCTAGCATGCCACAAAGCATTCTTATTTAAAACAGAAGCAGAAGCAGAAGTAAACGAGCATCTATGATCAGGCACAGAACTAAGCTCTTTCAAGCATATAAAGATCTCCTTTGGTTACTCCTTTCCCAATCAATCGGCTGCTCTCAATATCCTGAAACTTGACATCATTAGGACTAAATATGACATTGCAATGCATATCAGTGGTACACTTCTTGACAGAGAGTAAGTTTGAAGTAAACTCAGGCATATAAAAGGCTCTAGATTCTTTGTTAAACAGTTCAGCTTGCCTACACCTCTTATTGGTATTCTATCTCCATTTGCTATCATTACATGTCCATTAGCCGGTTGTATATCTCTAATAAGACTAGTATCACTAATCATATGATGAGATGCACCAGAGTCTACAATCAATGGTTGACATGTTATGAGCAGTATGAGAATGACCAATCATCCTAGAATCAGTGTGAAAGCTATCCGGTTGTTCAACAATACTAGCAACCCTATATGCACCAAATGAATACCCTTTGACATCACCAAGAGTGTTACCATTATCCTTGAGCATTTTGATGAGAGCATCCATCTCAGACCGGCGGATGAACTCATGCTCATTGAGACGTGGCTGGTGGGCAGTGTAGGTCACCAGGGCCTTGCTCTCACCTCCTTCACGACCTTCTGTCTCATTTCCCTTGGCTGAAGTTCCAGCACCCGTTTGATCACCTGTTCCATAGGTCACATTAGCTCTTCCTTCCCTCTCCTTCATGAACTTGGCCGGCTTGAGGTGAGGATGGAGTATCCAGCATTGACTCTTCTTATGACCATGCCTTTTGCAATGATCACAGTTCCCATTGAACCTCCTGTCTTCAAAGTTCCCAGCACCCCTCCTATCTTCATACCTATGAACTCGGTTAGCTTGAGGCACCTCGGCTTGGTTTGCAAGAGTAAGCTCCCCCTTTCCTCCAAATAGTCCCAAGGACCTTGTTCCTTCTGGATTTGAGCACATACTTCTTCAAGAGTGGGGAGCTTCTCGGATCTAAGGATATGTTTGATCAGATCATTGTAGGTAGTGTTGAGTGTGGAGTAGGAGCCAAAGACCTTGTCTTGCTCACGCCTCTCATTCAACTCATCCGGATCTGTGGTGCTAGGCCTTAGCATCTCAAGTTCTGACCATAAAGCCCGGAACTTTCCCAAATGTTTAGTAAACTCCATGTCTTCTTGAGCTAGGCTATTGATAGCCCTCTTGATCTCAAACACTCGTGTGAGGTTTTAAGATGTTTCCATACACCTTTTGGAGAGTATCCCATAGATCTTTAGCCTTCTCACAGTAGCTGTAGGCCTCCAAGATCGATGGATCCAGAGAGCTCTGGAGGATGGACATCACCATATTATCCTCCTGGATCCACTTAAGTTCATCACAAACCACCACTTCTTTGTCGCCTTCACGAGTAATGAGCTTCGGAGCTCGTCTTCAAGAACATGGTTTCAAAGGCCCTTACTTTCCCACGGCTGTCTTCACCACACGAGACCAAAGAAGGTAGTTTCCACCTTTGAGAGTAACCGGAATGACAGTAGTCTTCACACTCTCCATTTTGAATCAAAAAGTTTGAACCTTTCACTTTATGAACAGAAAGGTTGAGACTTTGAGCAAGAACAGATCAAAAGAACCCAGATTCGAGTGAACCTGGCACTGATACCATGAAAGATTGAAAGAGATTGATAGATTAGGACGAGAATAAGAGACTTAGAGAGAGATTTAGACTAAAGAAGAAGAGACTCGACGAGAAAGACTAGAAAACCATTGAGAGAGACTAAGAGAGGAGACTGAAGATTTTCGTATTATTGATTAATGAACAGAGGTTACAAATATATAGGAGAGGAAGCAAGGGTTTACAACGGATAAAAGATAAGGTTTAGGATAAGCTTTCTCGCCAAGCATGTGGAGTCAATCGGTCTTAGGCGCGCCTAATTCAAACTTGTGGCTGGAGAGCTTCACACGCGAGATTCCTTTGGCATCTTGACCAGATGTTCTTCCAGCACGAGCCAGCCTGTCAAACGCGCGCCTCAGTCAAGCTTGATCCGCTTGGTAACTAGTAAGAGTAACTCTGGGTCGAGTTACTCTTACGCCGGGTAACTTTCCTCGTCTGCGGTAAACTTCTTCACCCACTTGTACGGCCAAGTTGTACGGCCTGTACGGTCTAGTTGTACGGACTGATCCAAACCATTTCCTCTCCTCTTCATAAGCCATCCTCTACCATATCAAGACCTCTATTCAACAAAAACTTGGAGGCGTAACCCTCAATTATGCTACCTATGACAAGGAGTTGTATGCATTAGTCAGAGCTTTACAAACATGGCAACATTACCTCTGGCCCAAAGAGTTTGTGATCCACACGGATCATGAATCCCTCAAGTATCTAAAAGGGCAAAGCAAGCTCAGCAAGAGACACGCAAGGTGGGTGGAGTTCATCGAGACTTTTCCCTATGTCATCAAGTATAAACAAGGTAAAGAAAACATAGTTGCTGATGCACTATCACGAAGGTATGTACTCTTGAATACTCTTGATGCCAAGCTCTTAGGATTTGAGCAACTCAAAGGTATGTATGAAACTGATAAAGATTTTGGGGATGCATACAAGTCATGTGAAAAATTTGCTGTTGGGCATTACTTTAGATAGGATGGGTTCTTATTCTATGACAATCGCTTGTGTGTGCCTAACTGCTCTTGAGAGATTTGTTTGTCAGGGAATCTCATGGAGGAAGCCTCATGGGGCATTTTGGAATTGCCAAGACCCTCAAGGTTTTGCAGGATCATTTCTTTTGGCCACACATGAAGAGAGATGTTGAACGAATCTGTGGAAGGTGTGCAACGTGCAAACAAGCTAAACCCAAGGTCCAATCTCATGGTTTGTACACTCCATTACCTATCCCTTATCATCCATGGAATGATATCTCTATGGACTTCATTGTAGGATTGCCTAGAACTAGAACTGGAAAGGATTCTATCTTTGTTGTGGTAGATAGGTTTTCCAAAATGGCCCATTTCATTGCTTGCTACAAGACTGATGATGCATTGCACGTAGCCAACTTGTTCTTTAAGGAGATAGTCCGTTTGCATGGCATGCCTAGAACTATAGTGTCATTTAGAGATGCTAAATTTATAAGTTATTTATGGAAGACCCTTTGGTCTAAGCTAGGCACTAAGCTATTGTTCTCAACCACATGCCATCCACAAACTGATGGGCAAACCGAAATAGTCAATAGGACACTAGGAACTTTTTTGAGAGCATTCATTAAAAAGAACTTGAAATCATGGGAAGACTATTTGCCTCATTGTGAATTTGCATACAATCATGCTATGCATTATGCTTCTATGTTTTCACCATTTGAAATTGTTTATGGGTCAATCCCACCTCTCCTTTGGATCTAATGCCTTTACCTGAGTGTGAAAGAGTTAGTATGGATGGCAAGAAGAAGGCTGAGAAGGTACAACAGATTCATGAGCAAGCTAGACGCAACATTGAAGATAAAACAAAGAAGTATGTCAAACATGCCAACAAAGGAAAACGTGAGAAGGTGTTTGAAGTTGGTGACCAAGTGTGGGTACATATAAGGAAAGAAAGATTTCCAAATGAAAGGAAATCTACACTGATGCCGCGGGTCGATGGACCTTTTGAGGTCATAAAGAAGATCAGCAACAATGCCTACAATCTGTACCTCCAAGGTAAGTATGATGTGAGTAATAGCTTCAACCTTACTGACTTGATTCCTTTTGTCGCAGATGAGCCAGATTTGAGGACAAATCCTTTTCAAGAGGGAGGGGATGATGTGATCATGGACCAGCCAACTAATGGAGATGGTGAGCTAATGGACAAACCAATTGATGAAGATGCATTGTCTATTCCAGAAGGGTCTATGACTCGTTCCAGATCAAAGAAGCTCAAGGAAGCTATTGGAGGATTACTTAAGATGTCACTCATACAAGAAGATTGTCTTGGCCAAAGCTTGATCAACCGAAACACCCTCACCACCATTCAAGCTACCCCTTTATCAAGCTGATCATCAACTAGGCAAGCAACCTAAGTGTGCTCTTTTTCCCTACCTTTGGTTTTGTCCCAATGGGTTTTCTAAAGTTAGGTTTTTAACGAGGCCTTAGTTTGCTTCACAAATCACCTAGTTGATGTATCTTAGGATATGCATGATATGTATGCATATTAGGACCGACCACATTTCTATCTTAGTTTAAGTTTAGACTATGTTTTTTATTTCATTATGATTCTCGAAACCTAAAGGAGCCTGTTCCTTGGTTTCTATTTAAACTCGTGTAAACCTCATTCTAAGGCACGCAGTATTTTAACATAAACCTTTTGTATTCTCTCTTTCTCTCTGATCTTTGTCGAGTGCAAGAGCTTGCTGGTGAGTCATATCCGGCGACTAAGGGTTCTAGTTTGGTGTGTCATATCCGATCTAGTGCCTAGGAGTATCAAGGAGATCTTCCACACCTCTTTGTGTCACCAATCGATCCACAAGCCTTGGTAAACTTGAGTCTTTTGATTCGTTTACACAAGGATCTATCCCAAACAATCCAGAGAAGCATCCAAGGAATGTGTTAGTGATTCCTTCATATTATTTTCCAGTCTCTTGACTAGGAGGAGCCTCTCTAGTGGTCTCCTTTTCTTTTGTGAGACTGATTCCAAGCCTTTCCACAATAATTCTCAGATTGTTGGCCTTGTCTGATGCTTGAGACAGATCTTTGAGCTCATCCCAATTCTTCTCAGCATAGAACCCTTTGCCTTCCATAAACTTCACATCTCTGGATACAAGTACTCTTCTTGTTTCAGGATTGTAGCACTTGTATCCTTTCTGTGTAGATGAGTATCCAATGAACATGCACTTCATGCTCTTTGCCTCTAACTTATTTCTTAGCTCTCCTGGAATCAACACAAAGCAGGCGCATCCAAACACTCTGAGGTGGTGAATAGATGGTCTGGTTTGGTTCGACACTTCATAAGGAGAGATGTCCTTGAGCACCTTCGTAGGAATCCGGTTGATTATATTGCATGCTGTTACCACCGCATCACTCCAAAATCTCTTAGGAACATTTGCATGGAACATCATTGATCTAGCCACCTCCATCAGATTCCTGTTTTTCCTTTCAGCCACTCCATTTTGCTGAGGAGTATAAGGGCAGCTTGTTTGATGAACTATGCCATGTCTTGCAACATGATTTTTGAATGCATGGCTTGTATATTCTCCTCCATTGTCTGACCTCAGTATCTTCATATTAGCCTTAAAGTGGTTAGAGACATAAGCTTGAAAGTTCATAAAAGCATCTAACACACGATCCTTAGAAGGCAGTAAAGTGATCCAAGTGTATTTTGATTTTTCATCTATAAAGGTGACAAAATACTTAATGTTATCTCTAGAGATACAAGGCGAGGTCCAAACATCAGAGTGAACCAAGTCAAAGCATTTCTCATAAATGGTTTCTGATGTTGGAAAAACAGATTTGCAATGCCTTCCTAAGATGCATGCTTCACATTCTAATGCGTCCCTAGGATGCTCTTTGGTTGATGGGGATGGATAGATCCTTGCAAGAACGAATCAGAGACTCAAGTTCTTCAAGGTTTGTGGATCGATTGGTGACACAAGAGGGATGATAAGACTCTTGATACTCCTAGATGATTAGCTCGGATATGACACACCAAGTAAACACCCTTAAGATCTCTGGATATTACACACCAGAACTCGACAACTTCTAGAGAGAGAGAGAGAGCCATCAAGAGAGAAAATAACTCATTGAATAAAAGGTTGCTTGAGAACAATAGGGTTAGGAGAACCCTTTAAATAAAAGGAAACCAGAGAACAGGCTCTCTAGGGTTTCGAAAATAGTGAAAAGGAAAAACTATAGTTTAAATTAAACATAAGCTTAAAATGTAATACTTCTGCTAGTCTTGGGCCGAGATAGAGCCTAAGTGATGTGAAGACAAGTTGTGGCCTCGTTAAAAACCTTCCTCTGGAAAACCTCATGGGACAAAACCAAAAGCAATGAAAAGAGCACGCACCAAATGCCTTGCCTAGACACTAACTCAGCTTGATGAAGAGATGGCTTGAATGGTGATCAAAACATCTTGGATCAAACCTTGTCCAAGACTTTCTTCTTGTTTTGGATGTGAAGTGAGTAATCCTACAACAGTTTCTTTAAGTTTCTTGACTCTGGAACGAGTCATGGGACCTTCAGGAATGGCTAGAGCATCATCACTAGGCTGCTGGTGCAATGTGGCTTCATGTGGCTCATCTAGACTCTCCTTGTTCTCCTTAGTGATCCGGTCCATGATCACATCATCCCCTCCATCTTGAAAAGGATTTGTCCTCAAATCAGGTTCATCTACAACAAAAGGGGACAAGTCAGTGACATTGAAGCTATTTGATACATCGTACTTACCTTGGAGATCAAGCTTGTACGCATTATCATTGATCTTGTGTATGATCTCGAAAGGTCCATCAACCTTGCCATCAGCTTGGACTTCCTCTCGTTGGGGAACCTTTCCTTCCTCAGGTGGACCCAAACTTTGTCACCGACTTCAAAGACCCTCACACGCCTTCCCTTGTTGGCTTGCTTCTCATAAAGCTTGGTTTTCTGCTCAATGTTTTGTCTAGCCTTCTCATGGATTCGTTGGGCCATCTCTGCTTTCTTCTTACCGTCTACACTGATCCTTTCACACTCAGGTAAAGGTATTAGATCCAAAGGAGAGGTGGGATTGAACCCATAAAAAAATTTCAAAAGGTGAATACTTAGAAGCAGAATGCATGGCATGATTGTATGCAAATTCACAGTGTGGTAAGTATTCTTCCAAAGTTCTTTAGTTCTTTTTAATGAATGAACGCAGGAGTGTTCCTAGAGTTCTATTAACTACTTCAGTTTGTTTATCAGTTTGTGGATGACATGTAGTAGAAAACAACAGTTTAGTGCCTAGCTTAGACCAAAGAGTCTTCCAAAAGTAGGTAAGAAACTTAGTGTTCCTATCAGAAACTATAGTCCTAGGCATGCCATGAAAAAGAACAACTTCTTTAAAGGACAGGTTAGCAACGTGCAATGCATCATCAGTCTTATGACATGCTATGAAATGTGCCATCTTAGAGAACCTATCAACAACAACAAAGATTGAATCCTTTCCTGTTCTAGTCCTAGGTAATCCAACAATAAAGTCCATGGAAATGTCATTCCAGGGATGGTGTGGAATGGGTAAAGGAGTATACAAACCCTGGGATTGGACTTGGGACTTGGCATGCTTGCAAGTAGCACACCTCCCACAGATTCTCTCCACATCTTTCTTCATGTGCGGCCAATAGAAGTGATCCTGTAAAACTTTTAAGGTCTTGGCAATCCCAAAGTGTCCCATTAGACTGCCCCCATGGGATTCCCTGACAAAGAGATCTCTCAAAGAGCAGTTAGGCACACACAATCTATTGTCATAAAACAAGAAACCTTCTTGTCTAAAGTAATGCCCTGCAGCAAACTTCTCACAAGATGCATAAGCTTCCTTGAAATCAAGGTCAGTATCATACATATCTTTTATCTGCTCAAACCCAAGTAACTTAGCATCTAGAGTGGTCAAGAGAACATACCTCCAAGATAGTGCATCAGCAACTTTGTTCTCCTTACCTTGTTTATATTTGATCACGTATGGGAAGGTCTCTATGAACTCAACCAATCTTGCGTGTCTCTTGCTAAGCTTACTCTGCCCTTTTAGATACTTTAGGGACTCATGATCAGTGTGGATGACAAACTCCTTGGGCCACAGGTAATGCTGCCATGTTTGCAAGGCCCTCACCAAGGCATGGAGTTCTTTGTCATATATAGCATAGTTGAGAGTAGCTCCTCCAAGCTTCTCACTGAAGTAGGCTATGGGTATCCTATCATGCATCAATACAGCACCAATTCCAATTCCTTAGGCATCACATTCTATTTCAAAAGTTTTTGTAAAGTCAGGAACCATAAGAAGAGGTGATTGAGTAAGCTTCTCTTTTAGGCATTGGAAAGCCTTCTCTTGGGCTTCTCCCCACTTGAATCCGACATCCTTCTTTATCACTTCAGTCAAGGGAGCTGCAATGGTGCTAAAGTCTCTCACAAAACGCCTATAGAACCCAGCAAGCCCATGGAAGCTTCTCACTTTTCCTACTAAGGTTGGGCTCAGCCAGTCTTTGATGGCTTTGATATTCTCTTCATCCACCTTAACTCCATCTGCACTCACAACAAAGCCTAGAAAAAGTTATCTGTGCAAGAGGTGCACTTCTTTATGTTGGCATAAAGCTTTTCATTTCTCAAAACATTTAGGACAGGCCTAAGATGTTCTAGATGCTCTTCTAAATTCTTGCTATATACTAAGATGTCATCAAAGTATACAACAACAGAGATGCCTATGAATGATCTAAGAACATGATTCATTAATCTCATGAATGTACTAGATGCATTGGTTAATCCAAATGGCATAACTAACCACTCATATAATCCATGTTTAGTTTTAAATGCAGTCTTCCATTCATCTTCTTCTTTCATCCTAATCTGATGATGTCCACTTTTTAAATCTATCTTAGAAAAGATGCAAGAACCATGCAATTCATCAAGCATATCATCTAGTCTAGGTATAGGGTGGCGATACTTCACCGTGATGTTGTTGATTGATCTACAATCAACACACATACGCCATGTACCATCCTTCTTAGGCACTAGGAGCACTGGTACAGCACATAGTGATGTGATCATGGACCAGCCAACTAATGTAGATGGTGAGCTGATGGACAAACCAATTGATGAAGATGCATTGTCTATTCCAAAAGGGCCTATGACTCGTTCCAGATCAAAGAAGCTCAAGGAAGCTATTGGAGGATTACTTAAGATGTCACTCATACAAGAAGATTGTCTTGGCCAAAGCTTGATCAACCAAGACACCCTCACCACCATTCAAGCTACCCCTTTATCAAACTGATCATCAACTAGGCAAGCAACCTAAGTGTGCTCTTTTTCCCTACCTTTGGTTTTGTCCCAATGGGTTTTCTAAAGTTAGGTTTTTAACGAGGCCTTAGTTTGCTTCACAAATCACCTAGTTGATGTATCTTAGGATATGCATGATATGTATGCATATTAGGACCGACCACATTTCTATCTTAGTTTAAGTTTAGACTATGGTTTTTATTTCATTATGATTCTCGAAACCTAAAGGAGCCTGTTCCTTGGTTTCTATTTAAACTCGTGTAAACCTCATTCTAAGGCACGCAGTCTTTTAACATAAACCTTTTGTATTCTCTCTTTCTCTCTGATCTTTGTCGAGTGCAAGAGCTTGCTGGTGAGTCATATCCGGCGACTAAGGGTTCTAGTTTGGTGTGTCATATCCGATCTAGTGCCTAGGAGTATCAAGGAGATCTTCCACACATCTTTGTGTCACCAATCGATCCACAAGCCTTGGTAAACTTGAGTCATTTGATTCGTTTACGCAAGGATCTATCCCAAACAATCCAGAGAAGCATCCTAGGAATGTGTTAAGTGGTATCAGAGAATCTCTGAAAAGGGAGTTCTCGTTATCCTTTCTGTTTTCGATCCGATCTTTTCATATTCTCTTAAGTTGTTGATCGATTTGTGTTTTGTGTTGATTATAACGAGTGATCTGATCTTGTTCTTGTGTTTATCGATTGATCTATTCATCCTTGTGAGTTCTATTGATAAATCTGATCGTTTGATTGATCAAACTGAGAAATCTAAAAGTGTGTTCGTCGTTTCAATCTGATCTGAAAATCGATTGATCTATTCTTATACTGGTTCTAAATCGATTGATCTTTGTTTATTTCATGGAAAGTTGATTGATTTACAAGTCTAGATCACGGATTTTTGAAAATCGTTTCGAATACTTGTTGTTTACGTTACAAGTTTGTGATCTCGAAATTGAAAAGTTTGCTTGTGTTTTGATCCATTCTGTTGATTCATAGATCATCAAACTGTGTTTGATAAGTTTTCTGATCTTTGTTTGATCAAAATCCTTTGGAGTAATCGATTTGAATCTGTTACTTATTGATCAAGTTTCTGTTTCGAAAATTCTTGTTCAAGTAAACTTGTTTCCTTTGTCGTTTCGATTTGAACTCTTTACTGGTTGAGTGTTTGATTTGTTCCAGGAACAATGGGGAATTAATCAGATGAGGAAGCCGCACTGATGAGAAGGAACAAGCTGTTGATGGAGGCCATGACCCAACAACTCAATCAGACTATGATCTCAACCATGGGAGACTTGATGAAGGCTAACATTAAGGAGTTGCGAGATGAACTTGATGTGATCATGGAAAGCACCAAGGAATGTGATGTGATCATGGACCAGCTCAACAAGGAATATGATGTATCCAGGAATGCACCCATGGGAAACCAACTGATGAAGATGCCTTAGCCATTCCAGAAGGTCCCATGACTCGTTCTACAATCAAGAAACTAAATGGAGCCATTGGAGGATTACTTAGACTCGTATGCAAACAAGAAGAAGGTCTTGGACAAAGCTTGATGATGTGAGATACCTTGATCACCTTTCAAGCTATCTCCTCATCTAGCTGAATTAGTACTTAGGCAAAGTACTTGTGTGTGCTCTTTTCCTTGCTCTCGGTTTTGTCCCAAAGAGGTTTTACGGAGGAAGGTTTTTAACGAGGCCACAAGCTGCTTTAACACATCTCCTAGGTGCTAATATCGGTCCAAGACTAAGAAGACTACTCTATCTATGTACCTTATGTTATGTTTAATCTATAGTTTTTATGTTATTAAGTTTTCGAAACCTAAGGAGTGTGTTCCTTGGTTTCTATTTAAACCCTTGCATCCCTGATTCTAAAATAAGCAGTCTTTATCAATCTCTCTCGTTCTCTCTTCTCTTTGAGTCGAAGAATCTCTGGTGTGTCAAATCCAGAACCTTAAGGGCTTCTACTTGGTGTGTAATATCCGATCTAGTTGCCTAGGAGTATCAGGGAGCCTTTCCGCAGCTTCTTGTGTCACCATTCATCCCACACGCCTTGGAGGATTTGAGTCTTCTGATTCATTCTCGAAAGGATTATCATTTGATCTCTCTTCCCAGACCCAGAGACTTCCTAGGATCTTATTATGTGGCATCAGAGCAACTCTGGAAGAGAAGTAATCGATTTCTCACAGATATTCGTTTTGGTCTTTTCATATTCTACTGTGTTTTGATCAGATCTTTGTTTCTGTTGTTCAAATCTATTAGCTTTAAGTATTCTGATCACGAATCTGATTGTTTTCTTTTCATTTTCACTTTGATTTCGTGTTGATCTGTGTTTTGTGTCAAAAATCTGATAGAAATAGGGTTCCTTGATCTTGTTTCTGATAAAACCTTTCAGATTCTTGTTGCAGAAGTTATCGATTGTTTGATCTGAAACCGTTTAGGGTTTGTAGAAATCAATCTGTTTCTGTATTGTTAAGTTGATCTATTCTGTTCTGATTAGTTCTGAATTGTTCTTGACATATCTTGAGTTCGAAATTGATCAGAGAAGTTTGCGGTTAAAATTTATTTTGAATCTGTTCTGATTTATTGTCTACTTGTTTCTGCAAATCGAAATCATTCAAACTTTTCTCTGTTGTAGTTTTAAGTGTTCTGCTTCTATAGAACTTGTTACTGGTTGTGTGTTTTGTGTGTTTCAGGAACCATGGCAGGAGCAAAGACTGCTACTTTGCAGAAGATAATGAAATTCAGGTTAAACGATCAGAGGCAGAGAAGAAAAGAAAGAGAATACTGTGGATCATCTAGAGATGAGTACAATCTAAAAGGGTATGATCAGCTGCAAAGAAACCAGAAGCATGGCGTTTCGAAACATAAAGCTCCTTCCTTCTATGGCACGGCTGATCCT
>CAJHQP010007798.1:0-30315 GCA_905132765.1 Moricandia arvensis
ATATAAATCGCATTAGTTTAAAAGTAGCATCAATCGATACCACGTAGTTGCCATCGATCGACACTCCGTTAAGAATCACGAGAGTGACTTACCTGAACCCTAGAGTTTGAGTTCAGAACATCGCTTCACTAAAACCCTTAACATTTTGTTAGTCCGCATTACCTAGTCTACATGATAGTTCCCCTAAGTCTAATCCTTACCAATAATCTTTACAAACTAAACTAATCTTTAATTCGCTATTCATAAATTAATACTTTCATCTAGCTTTATTTCAAAGCAATAAATATATTGTGTAATCTTAGAGTCTCTGTGAATTTGATCCCTAAGTATTACACTAAATCTCTTATTTGAGAAAGTAAAAAGTAGCTCATAGGTTTAATTTGAGAGTTCATAATAAAAGTTACATCAACGTGGTACCTAAAACCCTAAATCATATACCATAAACCTATACAATTTGACTGGTATCTAAATGTTTTAATACATAGTTAGTTTCAATATCTAGTCATTTAATAACATTTTTCTTTCACTTAAAAATAAAATATCATGACATATATATATATATATATATATATATATATATATATATATCCATAAGAGAACCGATTTACTCTTGACCTAAACCCCATGTGATATTCAGCCGTGAAGTTCATATAACACTACAAGAAAACTAAGAAGTTACTACGAAACATTACTAGGAAATATATTCCTCGTAAATTTACTACGAAATTACGTCAAAATTACTTGGAAAATACAGTTCCTCGTAAAGTCGTCGTAAAATCACGAGAAACGTATTTCCTCGTAATGCCGTAGTAGAGTTACGAGGAAATTACGTGGCAAGAGACATTTCCTCGTAAGACCGTAGTAAAACTTGTTCCTCGCAGAAGCCTAGTATTGTTTTACTACGAAATTAAGAGGAAAATGTGTTTTACTACGAAATTAGGAGGACCTGGATAGGAAATATGGAATTTAAATAAAAACGTGTTCATTTCATAGCAATTTCCTAGTAAATGCTCAGATTTGAAAATTTCTATAAATACCACAATTGTGATTCATTTGAAACACACCAAAAAATAATCAGCTATAAGCTTGATCAAACACAAAAAAATGTCCGGCCCGGGAAATATTTTTGAGTTGCGGAAGTGGATGTATTCACACAGAGATAATAACGGGAGGGTGACGACAGAATATCTCGAAGGGTTGGAGACGTTTATGCATCAAGCAGATTCTACACCACTCACACAGGAAAGTGGTAAGATGTTCTGTCCTTGTCGGAAATGCTGCAATACAAAATTAGGCCCTCGTGAAAGGGTTTTGAAGCATTTAATAAATAGAGGGTTCATGCCTTATTATTATATTTGGTATCAACATGGAGAAGATGCTAGTTGTAGGAATGATGAAGCTAGTAGTAGTAGCAATTTGCAAATTGAATCGGTTGATCATTTGCGTAATGAAACTATTTATCATCACCAGGAGGAACAAATGGTAGATTGTGATAGGGTTCATGATATGGTAGGTGATGCATTTGTAACTCATGATGATGATGAAGTTGAAGAACCTAACTTAGATTCAAAAAAGTTTTATGAAATGTTAGAAGCTGCGAATGAGCCAATTTACAGTGGTTGTAAAGAAGGTCTGTCTAAATTGTCGTTGGCTGCTAGAATGATGAGTATTAAAACCGATCACAATCTACCTGAAAAATGTATGGATGCATTGGCAGACTTGTTTAAAGAGTATTTGCCAGAAGAGAATGTGTTTGCTGAATCTTATTATGAGATTCAGAAATTGGTATATAGTCTTGGGTTGCCCTCGGAGACGATAGACGTTTGCATCGACAACTGCATCGACAACTGCATGATTTACAGCCAATTTGAGACTCAAGTCGAGGAAGCAATACCTGGTATATCGACAACTGAGTTAGACAAAAGAAAAGATCAACACTTTATTAAGTGGTTAAGGAAACAGGTATTTATTACTTAAATTGTATGCATACGTACATTACCACAAAGTAAGTCTAATGTCTAGTTTATATTACTTTTTGTTGCAGGTTGATTATGACGATCCTGAGTATCCCACATGGTTTTGCGAACTACTTCAAGGTCCAATTGCAAAGGTCACTACATCATCGATGTATTTCACCCGAGGCTATACTTTTCATACCTATGACTATGGTAGACACCGGGCAACAAGTAATTATGGAATATGCGTGAAAGGTGAAACAGATTTCTACGGGATCTTGCAGGAGATTTATGAAGTGCAATTCCCAGGTATGGGTCTGAAATACGTTATCTTCAAGTGTGAGTGGTACGGCCCCGTCTTCAACAGAGGTGTTCGGATTAACAAAAATGGTGTAATTGATGTCAATGGTGGACGAAGGTACAACCAAAAATTCTTTATTTGACACATGCTTGTTTTGAGAACTGATTTTTACGTTGTCTTAATTTTTGCAGGTACAACAAATTCGAGCCATTCATATTAGCTTCCCAAGCAGATCAAGTTTGCTTCATTCCATACCCTCGGATTACTACCTCGGGAATAAACTGGTTAGCTGTTATCAAAGTTACACCTCGAGGACGGATAATCACTGGAGAAAAACCACCATTACAAGAAGAAAACACCAATGAAATCGAGGAACCTGAAGCAGAAATTGATGACATCCTACTCATTGATCCTCATAATCATGAATACGAAGATGTTCCTGATCACACAACGGATGACGGTGTTGAGGACGAGTTTTATGAAAATGATGATGTTTCTACAGATGTTGAAAATGTATCTGAATGAATTATGTATGTTGACTAAGTTTGTTTAATCATAAAAATGAATTTGAATGAATTTGAATAATTGTGTATGTTTTAAGTTTGTTAAATCACAAAAATTAATTTGAGTTTGGGGTTTAGGTGTAGAAGAGGTTTGGAGTTAAGGAAGTTTGGTTGTAGAAGAGGTATAAGTTATGGAAGTTGTGGTTTGGAGTTTGGGGTTTCGAATTTATGGATTTACAAACTCTTTCCTCGTAAAACCCTAGTAAACAAAAACGCGGGTATAGCTATTTCCTCGTAAAATCGTAGTAAAGGTTTACTACGAAATTACGAGGCAATGTACAAATTACTACGAACTTAAGAGGAAATGTACAGATTCGAAAATTTCTATAAATACCACTTTTGGTGATTCATTTCTAACACACCCAAAAACACTAAACCATAGATGATAATCATCTATAGGAGCTTTGTTTAAGATATTAATACATGTTTTAAAGGTAATTTTTCTTAAGAGATATGTAATAATATCTTAGACAAATGCTCCCATAGAAGATAATCTTCTATTATGAGTTTGTTTCAATTTGGGGTTTTGAGTTTGGGGATTTATAAGTTAAAAGTTGTGGTTTCGGGTTTGGGGTTTTGAGTTTCGGGATTTATAAACCCTTTCCTCGTAAGGCCGTAGTAAGTTTACTAGGGTCTTACGAGGAAAAAAACGCGGGCATAGCTATTTCCTCGTAAAGTATTACTAGGGTCTTACGAGGAAAAAAACGCGGGCATAGCTATTTCCTCGTAAAGGTTGCTAGGGTCTTACGAGGAAAAAACGCGGGCATAGCTATTTCCTCGTAAGAGCCTAGTAATTTTACTAGGGTTCTACGAGGAAACCAAATTCCTTATATAAACTCGAGCAGTCCGATTTCTCATTTTCTAGTAACTGCCTCTCAGAATCCTCTAAAGGTAGTAGTTAGGTTAGTGTTTAGTTTAGAGAATTTAGATTAGGTGGTTAGTTTAGGAAATTTAGATTAGGTGGATAGTTTAGGGAATTTAGATTAGGTTGATTTACTTTTTTTAACTGTTTTTTTAATGATACGGGAAATTAATGTTTTAATTTTTTTGATTTAGATGCCTAGAGCAGACAAGATTGCTAGGGCTGCTGGTAAGAGGACGTCGTCTCTTGATCAGTCTCTTGATCGGGGGATTCACTACGGAGATATATTTGGGCGTCGGGATACTCGGGGTTCATCTTCGTCAGCTCCCGGTCCATCTTCGATTCCGGATCATGATATTCCCGAGTCTCAGGGAGATCCTCCACCACCACCTCCTCCTCCTCCTCCACCGGTCGGGGTTCATCCCGATTTGTAGGTGCCGCCGAACGCACCCTTTGCGGTGTATACGGTGGAGGATATTTTGGCCCTTCCAGGCAGAGAAGGGCTGCTAGAGTTAGATCCTATCCGACGGGACGGGAAAAACGTATTATGGTATGTTTTAATTTTTAAAAAGTTTTTTTAAATTTATTTTTTAATTAACAAAATATTTATAAATTAATCTAATTAATTATTTATTTTGTGTCTTTCCAGGTTTAATGTTGACAATCGTGTCGAAAGTAGCGTCACAGACTCTATTAAGGGATACTTTCCCGATGCAGCTCCAAACTGGAAGAAGACGGCGAGCCACACAAAAAAGACGTGGTTCAAAATGTTCGCTGTAAGTTTAATTAATGATCAACTTAATTTATTTTTCATTATTTAAAACTATTAATATTATTGAACTAATCCGTCTCTTTTTTTTTCTTGTTAATTACAGCAAAGGTATCGTTGGTCTCTTGGGATTCACCAGCTGGTGAAGACAGAGTTTGAGGCCAAGGCTAAATCACGATTGCTCGACACGGTCTACAACTCGAAGGGCAACTATCATGTATAGATTTATAAATTATAATATATATATAGTTTTAAAATTATTATTGACTTTAATTCTAATTAATTATTTTAAATTAGGTGGATGGTTACGAGGCCGGGAAACCCGATTGCCTCACAACCGAGGTGTGGGATGGCCTCATCGCCTATTGGGGGTTGCCGGACTCGGTCCGAACCTCCAGCACAAGCTCCGAGAACCGCATGACTAGAGACGAGTATGGCAACACGAAGATGCTGCACAGCACGGGTCGAAAACCTCACGCTGGAGTTCGTCTAGACATGGTAAGATGATTTTTAATAACTATTTTTTTTTAATTTGAATATTCCAAATTTTAATTTAATTTTCAAATTTTCTTTTAGGCTAAAGAGACTGGAGTTCTTCCATCTCTGAAAGACCTTTACGAGAGGACCCACCGGAACAAGGCTGGGCAGTTTGTAGATCCTGCTTCGGAGCGGATCTACAACGATTTTGTTGCCCGAATTGACGAACGCCAGACTCAGCTGACTCAGCAGACTGGGACTCCAGTCGTATTATCCACTCTTGAAGTGGATAAGATTTACAAGGAGGTAAATAATTTGTTTTACTATTAATTTTTATTATTTATTTAAATTTTTTTTAATGTTATTAATATTTTTATTTACAGGTCGCCCCTAGGAAAAAGGGGCGTATCATCGGGATTGGCTCGATTAACGATGTCTTTGCAGCGACATCGTCTTATGCTCAGGAGCAGCATGATGCCAATGCTCAGCTGCGCTCGGAGTTGCAGACGACGCAGTCTCATGTGGTTTCGCTCACCGAGCAGATGGCTTCTCTCAACGATGTCCTCGAATATATGGCGGGTGGAAACCCGCAATTGGCGGAGATGTTGCGTCAGAGACGGGAACGCACGGGGATTCCAACCCAACATCATCCACCATCACAGTCACAGCCGTCAACCAACTTAGGAGAGGAGCAGGATTTAGCGAGCCAGGACGAGTTCGTTCGGCAATTTCACGAACAGAATTTGTATCCGTAGTTTTTTTTTAATTTAATTGTATATTCTGAATTTTAAAACTTAATTGTATATTATTTAGCTATTTATAAAATATTTTTTATTTATTTATAATTTTATTTTTTTTATAAAAAATAAATTATATATATTTATAATTAATTTATTTTATTAGGGAAAAATACGTTGAAGCAAAATCCTAGTAAAGTGTTCCAAGTAATATCCTCGTAAGCTGTTCTAGTAAACTCCTCGTAAAGTTTACTACAAACTTACGAGGAAGTGCTTACTACGGTATTACTAGGAAAGATTACGACGACGTTACGAGGAAACGGTAACCACGCGTTTACGAGGAAAACTTTCCTCGTAAACTTTACTAGGACCTTACGAGGAAGATAGGCTTTACGACGAACGTGTTTCGACGAAACGCGTTTCCTCGTTATTTCCTAGTAACTGTCCCTTTACTAGGAAATAACAAGGAAAACCCGTCCTAGTAAAAGACGAGTTTTCTTGTAGTGTAAGTTAGCCTTCAAATATAATTTCTGCAGGAACAAAACCATAACTCACTCATGCGACATTTTATCTTTCTATATATGTGTATATCTCTTACATTTGGAAGCAAATTATATATAAAGTGTATTGATTTATAAATTAAGTAAAAATAAGTTCAAATTTATTATGGTTACATTTATTATGCGTGTGAATATATACATAATCAGACTTTTTTTCTAATCTCGAGATGCTAAACTGACGACAATCTCTATGCTTGTCTCGTAGCTCAGCCATTTGTGTGTTTTTTTCCAATAATCCGTATGTCCACACGGAAAACACTACAAATAATTTAGCAGCAAAGTAGTAGTAAACTAGCCGAAACGTACTATTAAACCAGCCTAAATGAGAAATAAATCCCACATCACAGCAATAACTCAGTCGAAACGGACTAATATCACACACAAAATGTAAATCAGTTGCATCGTAGTAATAATTTAGCCGCAACTTACTAGTAAATCCGACTAATTTTGCAAATTTTCTTCTCTGCAATCTCCACAACACAGAGAGACATAGCTGTTCAATTTTCGTTGACCCAGTTATCGGAAACAATAATTACCAGATGAATGAAAATGAGGAGGAGGAGGAGGCATAAATCAGCCTGAATAAATCAACCATCAAGTACAAATGTAAGTCAGTCATAACGTGAATACTATTTCAGTAATTAAAACAAAAACAAATCGGGTGCAAAAAATAGGCCATAGAAAGGGTGTATATCAATTGAAAAATAGTAAGTCAACAATATTATCAAAAACATTACCGTCAAATGAATGCTATTGTAGAAATTAATCTTTCAATAATATATCAAACGTAATTAGGCTGAGTATATTGTTAATCTAGCTTATTACGATTGTTTGTGTTGATTATATGTAAATCAACCGTAATTACCTACCATACTCATCCAGCCGATGATCAATACATCAACCGAAGTAACATAACTCAGTCATGTCCAATCTACAACTCAGCCATTTTTTTGACAAATCAGCCAGTTGATGGATAAATCAGTCATAACTTGTGTTCGTAAGTCAACCGTTAACTCATAAATCAGTCATATTTCTGTAAATCAGCGGTCACTTAAGACTTGTTTATGTTAGTAAGTTAGCTAATAGCTCATAAACCACCCATGCTTTTGTAACTCAATCGTATTATTGGCTGATTTATATTCGTAAGTCAGACGTGATGTTTAAATCAGCCGCAATGTATATTAACTCAGCCGTCAATACCGTTGTAACGTTTAACGGCTGAGTTCATTAATTCACGCTAAGACTTTCCAACGTGGTACCAGAATTTTTTTCTGATACGTCATTTAAAATAATGATTTTAGTTATATTTTTTTGTCACAACGTAATTATAACAATACATTGAGTATTATAAACATATCTTCTTATATAATAAAGTTGGCTTTTTTTCTCCCTTGGGGGAAAAATGCCATGTGTCATCCCAAAATCCAAATTTTTCTCAAAGACTTTAATGGACCAATCCATCTGTACGTTTATTGCAAATCAAGTATAATATCTGGTTTGCATATGGGCTGCTAATGTTTAAAAGTATCTTCGACAAAACAAAAAAAAAATCACTTATGTTAATGTAGTAAGTCAGTTTGCAAATGGGCTGCTTGGCCTAAAACTAGCTGGGCTGACTTAATTACGAGATGATTAATAGAGAGACAAAAAGATCTAAAATTCACCAAAGTGGGGAGGTACTTGAGAACGGCGGCGAGGTAAACAAGAGCACCAAATCCGTACGCATAGCAACCCTTCTTCAAATTACGAGAGATACAACTGACGGGAAACTGGAGACCAGCCTTGACCGACATGGAAACACTATTCTTCCTCCTGCACCTCTCACCGGCTTCGCTGCTGTGGTGACTCCATCAAAACCAAACAGAGTCTTAAACCGTGTTCTAAAACTCCGTAGCGTGCTGATTTGGCGGCTCAGAATACGGTAATCGGAGCTATGGCATGGCGATTTTGTGCTGATAGGCAATATTAGGCCATGAGACGAGACAAGTTGTCTCCGTTTAGACTTAGAAGTGTAGAATGCAGCGAGTAATCGGCGTTGGTTGCGATCGTTTCAGTTTTCGGTGGCTTGATAATGAACAAGATGACCGTGCTTTCAAAGATTTTTTGGGATTTAAAATTGTTTTCTTAGTACTCTCCTTTTTTGGTTTCACAAGTACTCTCCTTTTTTGGTTTTATGACAATTTACGATTTGCTTAATATGATAACTCAGAAACCAGCAACATGTCATATAACGTCTACTGCCACACTAGCAAACCGAGTCTTGTTGAAGTTAGCCATTCATATTGTATTTTTTAGTTTTGATAGGTTCTTACACGATGTTGATGATGGACAGATATATTAATTTACTAAACATGGGAAGCCGGAAAGGAAGGAAAGATATAAAACACTCGAGTAATCAGCTGTAGGATTCATCCCGCACACTAAAGAAGCATTATCTTTTGTTAATTAACCCAAATAAGCAATATATTTACGTTTTACTTATATTCAATTACAAAGATTAAAAGCATCAAAAGTTGATCAAGAAATAGAGTTTGAAATATTCGATTGTAATCTTTTAAGCTCCATAACAAAACTTGAAGCAACATCAATGGCTGCAACAAAGCTTCTTGGAGCTCGGCGTTAACAAGGTAATAAGAACACATCTTTTTGAGAATCACATGATGACGCTCCTGAAGCCTCGCCACGTTCTCTTCCGCAGCAACCAAAGCCTCATTCATAAGCTTTAGATTCTCGATGGCTCGACATCTCTGCCTCAAGATGGCACTGAGAGCAAAAACAAACGACCCTGAAAGAGCATTTTATTGTAGAAAGAATCATTATACTTCTATAAAAACTCATGCATATAATGTGGTTTGATAAAAGATGAGAAAATATTGAAGAAATATTATATTATAAAGTGTAAGAATTACTTCAGAGAAATTGTTATTCTTTAATTTTGTATGAAACATTCTTCTACAACTTCGAAGGTTCATGTGATTGTTGCGTTACATTGTCTCTAACCGCTGGTGTCTGGTGTCTGGATTTGTTTATCCTTTTCTCCAATGAGACAATCTGTTGTATGTCTGATTTGATTATACAAATCACTAACATTCCGCGTGTAGCGCGGACAAACCACTAGTTAGTAATAAAAGGGGGGTGGTATATGTTTTTCATAATACTCTCTCTGTTTATAAATAAGTGTCACTTATACACATTTCACACATATTAAGAAAATGAATAAATATACTACTATGCCCTCATTTAATATATATTTATTTAATTAGAAATGATTTTTAAAAACATATATTGGCTAGTTAAAAGGATAAGAATGTGATTATATGGTAAAAGTTGCATTAGAAATGTAAAATGACACTTTTTTGAAACAAGAAAAAATGGTAAAATGACACTTATTTAGAAACAGAGGGAGTATTATTTAAGAGAAATTCTCTTAAATATTTTTTTCAAATTTTTGTCACTAAAATAGCTTTAAAAACCAAAATAACCTTTTTTATTTTGAAAATTTTAATATTTATTTTAGTTTTTTAAATTTCAAACCTTACTTATCAAACTCCACCCCATAACTCTAAACCTTAAGTTTAGATTTGTTAATATTAGGGGTGTAAGTGTATATTTAAATTTCTAATAAAATCTATTTTGATTATTTTTCTCCTCAAATGTAATTTTTGTGAAAAAAAAATATTTACGGCTATCCTAGATATTTCTTATTATTTAATTGGGAAATTTTTTAAAATATTACATTCTTACTAGCAAAAAATGCACTTGTAACCTTATGGTTAATTAATCTAAGACTTAAGGTTTAGAATTGAGGGGTAGGATAAATTTTTGGAATGTAAAATTTTTAAAAAAATTATCTTGAGAAAATATTTTTAGAAAAAAAATTTAGTAAGAGTAAAAATGAATAATGATATCAATGGTTAATATGAAAAGTAAGAGTAATTTTAGTAAGAGTAAAAATGAAATATGAAAATTTCCCTATTTAATTTTTTTTTTTTTAACGACATCAAAAAGTGCAATACAAACCCCATCACGGGAAGGTTCAGAAACAAAGGGAAATCAAAAACGAGAAACAATGCTCAATCTAAAGAAAAGATCTACGAGCATAAAAGGATTGACTCTCTAAAAACCTGAGGGAAGAACCACGATCAAATACTGACTCCCGCCTCTGATGAAGCCTCTCTCCGAAGCTGATCATGAAGCCATGCTGGACCCCCTAACGCAAGATACGATTGAAACCTACCATCACGCAAAACGCTTTTTGCATTCTCTCTCGCAACCTTATTGGAATGGATAGACTCCGTTTCAAAAGCTACCAAGGAGAAAGATGAACATAACAAACTTATCCGTTGGAGCAGAACTCGACAACGTGGCCATTTGTTAGGATGCATAACAGCGTCAACCAAATCATGGAAATCCGATCCTATGATAACCTCCTGATACGCAAGATCTCTCAGACTACTTAAAGCCCATTCCAGACACCTCAATTCAGCCGTCAACCTATTAGGAGAGAAAGTAAAGGCTTCTCTAGCATGATGAATAACATTACAAGTGTGATCTCTTGTGATAAAATCCGCACCACTCTGAAGCTTTGCATTCCTCCAATTCGCATGAATATTGCATTTCTTGTAACCCACCATAGCCGGTTCCCAATTGGTGACTTCTCCACACAAACCCCTTCTGTCCTCCATATTCTGTTGAGAAAAATTGACTTCATGCCAAAGTCGAGAATCCTCAATAGCTTGTTGCATTTGAGTGACCAAAGAAACCTGGGTATCAGCATACAAAATAGTATTCCGATTCTTCCAAATAGCCCAGAGAATCCAAGGAATAGCTTTCCTCTGTACTACCTGTATAGATTCATCTGACATCCTTTGAATGGACAGATTCATTAATTCAATTAAGCTCTTGCTGTGTACCTGCGTAACCGGTGTAAAACCTGCTATCTCCCACGCATCCTGAGCAACAGAGCATTTGAACAGGACATGCTCTATGGACTCACACCCACCCAAACACAACTTACACGTCGAATCTACAAGCATCCCTCTGGAATTTAATCTTTCAGCCACTGCTACAGCACCCGAAGCCACTCGCCACAAGAAACTCCTAATCTTTGGTAGAGCAGGCAGAGACCAAATCGCTTTCTTGAGCTCCAACATACCTGCAGTTCTTTCTCCCACATGTAATGCTCGTGATTCCTTCTCCTGCGTCGCTATCTTATAACCACTCTTCACAGTGTAAGCTCCAGTAGGGGAGTATGCCCAAATATCTTTATCAGAAACTCCTCCGATTGGGATATGTAAGATGCGAGTCACCTCATTAACCGGAAAGAGTGCTTGAAGCTTAGTTACATTCCATTGGCCTCCTTGGATCAAATCTGAAACTTTTCAAATGAACCTCCATAGAGACGCCTTTATTGACAGGCCGGCGAGGACAATCATCCATGATCCACCTTTGCGTCCAGACGAAAGTAGACCTACCATTACCAATCGATCGTATCAGACCTCTACACAGAAGCTCTCTCCCAAACAGGATGCTACGCCACGCATAGGAAGGTCTGTAACCTTTACCACACTCAAGGAAATCTTTGTTGGCAAAATATCTCCCCTTATAAAGCTTTGCAATGAGGCTGGTAGGTTCATTAAGTAATCTCCATGCTTGTTTGGCTAACAAGGCTTGGTTGAAATCTTCAATGTCTTTAAATCCAAGTCCACCATTCTCTTTAGATACACACAGCTTATCCCAGGATACCCAATGAATTTTTCTCTTCTCATCACATTCATCCCACCAGAAACTAGCCATTGCACTCATAATCTTCTGACAGTGGTGTTTCGTCAATCTGAAGCATGACATAGCATAAACAGGGAGAGCCATAGCAATAGACTTAAGGAGAACCTCCTTTCCACCAAGGGAAAGCTTTTTGGCAAACCAACCTTTCAGCCTCTTACTCATCTTCTCACCAATAAACGCCAATATTTTTTGTTTAGAACCACTGAAACACTCTGGCAGACCAAGATATTTCCCATCTCCTCCTTCATTCTCAATACCTAAAATCTCTGCCAACAACCTTTTCATAACTGTATCAATACCCGAACCAAAAGTGATTGCAGATTTCTGAAAATTAATGACTTGACCAGCCGAATCACCATAGAGTTTGAGTCTCCTCAGGAACGCGGAGCATTCAACCAAAGATGCTCTGCATAGAAAGAAGCTATCATCTGCGAACAAAAGATGTTGTATGGCAGGACAGCTTGGCGCAATTTTCATACCCGAGAGCTCACCATTACTTTCTGCTTGATTCATAGTGTGCACCAAAGCTTCAGCACAAAGGATGAATAAAAACGGGGAGAGAGGGTCACCTTGACGTATACCACGTTGAGGAATGATGTGACCATATGACTGTCCATTAAGTAACACCGAGTACGAAACTGAGCGTATACAACTCATGATCCAAGATATCCATGTAGCATGGAATCCTAACTTATAGAAAAGCGCCTCCAAGAAGTCCCATTCAACACGGTCATATGCTTTGGACATGTCCGTCTTAATGGCAATGAACTCCGACTTGCATGACTTATTTGTACGGAGACCGTGAACCATCTCATGTGCGATCAAAAGATTATCAGAGATTAATCTGCCGGCAACGAAAGCACCTTGTGAAGGAGAGACAATGTGTGGAAGCACAACCTTCAGACGATCACTTAGAATTCTGGAGATAATCTTGTAAACCACAGAGCAAAGGCTAATTGGTCTAAGATCTTTCATTTGGTTTGGATTCTGAATCTTTGGCAGCAAACAAATCTCCGTATAGTTCCAGTCAGTGGGAAGCTGACCAGACTCAAAAAACCTGCGAACCTCCATAGTCACTTGAGGGCCAACAATATGCCAAAACTTTTGGAAAAATGCCCTGTCATACCATCAACTCCAGGAGTGCTATCGCTTTTGATTGCTTTAACCGCCCTTTTCACTTCTCCATCCGATACCGGTTTAACCAAGCCTCTATTCATCCTCTCTGTTACCCTTGGTTGAAGACCATCAAGAAGTTCAGAAGCATCCGCAGGACCTGTGGACTGAAATAACTGTTGGAAGTAATCAACAGCAATCTCACCCATCTTTTCCTCAGTGAAATGTTCTTGGCCCGACGAGTTCAATAACGAATGAATTCTGTTCTTCATCTTTCTTGACTCTACCCACCCATGGAAAATCTTTGTATTCTTGTCACCAACGTGGAGCCAAGTATTTTTACATTTCTGTTTCCAGTAAGCCTCTTCCTCAGCAAAAGCTTTCTCCAACTCAACTCGTAGATGAGGTAACCTATCCAAATCAGGTCTGGTTTTACTCTCTTCCAACTCAAGTTCCTTCCGTAGCTTTTTGATATTCACATTGGAATTAAGATTGGAAGATCTTTTCCATATAGCAAGCTCTTTACGACAGGAGATAATACGCTCCGTAACCGATCCATGACCAACAGGAAAGGTACGGCACCAACCTCTCTTGATCACCTCTCCGATTCCTGGTTTTTTACACCAGCGCTTATCAAACATGAACCTCCCCAATCTACGACGCTCCTGGCTCGCCACACTTGTAAAAATGGGACGATGATCAGAACCAGTCTTCTCCAGATACACTGTATGAGCCTGTGGAAATAAAGTAAACCATTCAGCATTGCCGAAAGCTCTGTCCAAACGACATTGTATCCACACTTTCTCCTTCACACCATTGCTCATAATTTCCCTGGTACCTCCCCAAGATAGTCTATTACCAGAACTTGGTACTTCCTTCAGACGGCAATCTCTAGCCAAAGCTCTAAAACCAAAGAAAGAACTTTCAAGACGAGGAGGGCCTCCTACTTTTTCCGTGTTATTCATGATCTCATTGAAATCACCAACTAAAAACCACCCACCAGTCCTTCTCAAACCAATATCCTTCAACTCTTCCCACACAACAGATCTCTGACTGCGAACTGGATCACCATAGACGAAAGACATGAAAAATTTCACATCCCCCAACTTCACTTCTGTATCAATTATCCGCGCAGAGCCTGAAATCACTTGAACCATATACCGACTCCTCCAAAATAGCGCTAACCCTCCACTAAGGCCTACTGGATTCACCAAATAGTTGTGGTCATAACCCAACGACCTTTGAAGTTTTAGAACGTGATCACTAGAGTTTTTAGTCTCTAGGAGAAACAAAAAATCCGGGAAATGCTCACGACACATTTCCTCAAGGCGTCGAACTGTCAGGTTGTTCCTCAAACCCCGACAGTTCCAACTGAGTGTCGTCATTGAGAATAGGATGGTTTCTGGTGAACCATCAAACCTCCACTTTGTTTTGAAAATTTTGAGGACACCTCACCATCCTCGGACGCCTTACGTTTACCAATGCTCTCCATTCTGTCACGGTTTCCCCCGACCACACCAGACTGAGACTCTCTCCTATGGGATTGGTTTTTGCGCGACCAAGATGACTTGCCACGCTGTGAGTTCCAACTTTTATGACCAGATGGTTGTGATACACTCCCCATCACAAAAACTCCATTCTCTGGTGCATTACGGTTTGGCCTATCTCCACCAAAAACTCCTTGTGAAATATCTTTATCCATCGTGAGATGATTTTGATTGATTCCAGTGATCCTTTGTCCCTCATTATTACTGACCAGAAGACCCCCCTGTTTGGATAGACTCTGCACTGACGATTCCAAAACATCTGGCATCTGCCTCTCCTGCACTTTACTGAAATCAAACACCCTTCCCCTGTCTCTGCTAATCTCTGTCGAAATGATTGGCGCCATTTCCAGACGTAAACATGACCTCTGCGCAATGGGGTCCTTCGATAGTTCATTCAGCGTTCTCCTCATCTTAGCTTCCCTGATACGTCTCTCCTCAGGGTCAGAGACATTCATATAAATTTGCATCTGTTCGAAAACCTCCGGAACCACCACTGTTGCAGGAGGTTCGAACCCTGGTGGTATCGTAGGCGTTAGCAATGGCATCAGTTTCTCAGCAAGATCATTATGGTGTTGTCTTTGCTCAGAGATCTGCTCAACATAGAAATTGCTTGCGGTCACAATCCCTTTGCCTTTGGACTTAGCATCCAAATAGAGTGGGCATTTCAACTTCTCATGAGATAATCGCTTGCAATGAAAGCACTTCTTCCTCACTCTCTCATATTCCACATCCACATACTCTACTCTCCCTCCTGGAATGGTAATCGACTTCTTATCACGGAGAGGTAAGTTAAGGTCCAAAGTAACCTTAACTCTGACATAATCATTCAATAAAGGGTCAAATTCAATCACTTCCACATGACCAATTCCGTCAGCAATGATGTCGATAGTCTTCGTGGTAAGGTAATTCACCGGTAAGTTGAACAATCTCACCCAAATAGCTGCCTTTTGAAGATAATCATGAGGAGGAGATTCCACCCAACGTTCCATTGCCATGCCCCAATCATCAAAAGTCCAAAAACCTTGGCGCAGCACCGTCTGAATATCTGTTTCCAAATCAAATATGAACTGGAACTTAACCTTCGTTAGCGCTATACCTCTCACACGTTCATACACCTTCCATATTTTGGGCATCGTCTTCAACATCTTTCCCATATTCTGACGGTCAGGATTCAGCAGCCGACCCATAATACTTCTTCCCCCTCGTACCATTTCACAATACTCTACTTCATCCGGAATAAGAATCGGTTTATCCTCCCCGAGTGACATTCCTTGTAAAACTTCGGCCAAATTCTCTTCCATCAATAGCAGAAAGAGACTTTTTGAAGATTTGAGTTCTTGGTCTCGACTGCGAAAGGTTATGATAAGAGGCGGCTTCGGTAAAAACCCTAGATAAACACATATCTTCCTTGAAGATTTGACGGAAAATCGGATATTTTCCAAAGATTTTCTATGATCTTCAGAAGAAAATTGGAAATTTTCCAAGTTAATCCATAAAACCGCAGGGAAAAAAACCCTCTGGAAGTTTACTCCACTCTGATTGGTCGAAATCAAATCGCCCTTGGAGAGAAAAAATCGCCCTTTCATTTTTTCTACCGATTAGGATAAGAGTTTAGAATTTAGGACCCTCTGTTTATAAATCGCCCTTTCATTTTTTTATAATACTCCCTCTGTTTATAAATAAGTGTCACTTAGACACATTTCACACATATTAAGAAAATGAATAAATATACTACTATGCCCTCATTTAATATATATTTATTTAATTAGAAATAATTTTTAAAAACATCTATTGGCTAGTTAAAAGGATAAGAATGTGATTATATGGTAAAAGTTGCATTGGAAATGTAAAATGACATTTTTTTGAAACAAGAAAAAATGGTAAAATGACACTTATTTAGAAACAGAGGGAGTATTATTTAAGAGAAATTCTCTTAAATATTTTTTTTCAAATTTTTGTCACTAAAATAGCTTTAAAAACCGAAATAACCTTTTTTATTTTGGAAATTTTAATATTTATTTTAGTTTTTAAATTTCAAACCTTACTTATCAAACTCCATCCCATAACTCTAAACCTTAAGTTTAGATTTGTTAATATTAGGGGTATAAGTGTATATTTAAATTTCTAATAAAATTTATTTTGATTATTTTTCTCCTCAAATGTAATTTTTGTGAAAAAAAAATATTTACGGCTATCCTAGATATTTCTTATTATTTAATTGGGAGTTTTTTTAAAATATTACATTCTTACTAGCAAAAAATGCACTTGTAACCTTATGGTTAATTAATCTAAGACTTAAGGTTTAGAATTGAGGGGTAGGATAAATTTTTGGAATGTAAAATTTAAAAAAAAATTATCTTGAGAAAATATTTTTAGAAAAAAAATTTAGTAAGAATAAAAATGAATAATGATATCAATGGTTAATATGAAAAGTAAGAGTAATTTTAGTAAGAGTAAAAATGAAATATGAAAATTTCCCTATTTAATTTGTGCGTTGGTTAAGTGATGTTTCCCAAAGAATAAGAAAAGTAAAAGAAATGGAACAAGAAATTCAAGTCCGAGAGTCGAAAAGACTTTCAGTTTCAGCTTCTCTTCTTTTGTCTCCTAGCTGCCTAAAGAACCCCTCTTTCCTTCTCTCTCTCTCTCTCTGCTCAAATCGAAATTAGGGTTTCAAAGTCGACGGCGAGAAGATGAGTGCTTCAAGGTTTATAAAGTGCGTCACTGTCGGTGATGGCGCCGTCGGCAAGACTTGTCTACTCATCTCCTACACGAGCAACACTTTCCCCACTGTGAGTTCACTCTTCTCTCGCCTAATCTAGGAATAAAGTTGAGATCTTTCTTAGGAAAATTAGCTTAATTCAGATGGGTTTTCTCAAAGGCTTCACCTTTTTGCACATATGCTTGTTGTAATCATCATTAAAAGCTTTTGAGAAGTACTAGCTCATGGAACTTTGGCTCAGTGATGTTTACTTTATGATCTATAAGATTGAGATTGGCTGAATGATGGGTATTCCCCAAACTTTGGTTTTAGAGATGTATAGGATTTGAGATTGTCTGCTTCATAACATAGTCAAATTGTTTTCTTTGGGATTCTTGTAATCTCTGTATGTATACTCTGAGTTCTGATTGATCCAGTTTTGTGGTGACAGGATTATGTGCCAACTGTGTTTGATAATTTCAGCGCTAATGTGATTGTCGATGGGAACACCATCAACTTAGGATTGTGGGACACTGCAGGTAAGTTACAGCTTTGCTTCTTTGTTTCGTGTGGTCTGTTAGTCTTAAACTTTCTGTGTATTATGTTCTGCCTTGATGAAACAACACAGGACAAGAGGATTATAATAGATTAAGACCATTGAGCTATCGTGGTGCTGATGTCTTCTTGCTCGCATTCTCTCTCGTCAGCAAAGCTAGCTATGAAAATGTTGCTAAAAAGGTTAGTACTCAGTCATTAACTCTAAAAGGTCATTTTGATACAATAGATTTGATGATGATTTGTATTTTGATATCTCAGTGGGTTCCTGAACTCAGACACTATGCTCCTGGTGTTCCCATCATCCTGGTTGGAACAAAGCTCGGTTGGTTCTTCTTTATATCTTATTTCATCTATTATATCAGT
This sequence comes from Moricandia arvensis, assembly GCA_905132765.1. Lineage (NCBI taxonomy): Eukaryota > Viridiplantae > Streptophyta > Magnoliopsida > Brassicales > Brassicaceae > Moricandia > Moricandia arvensis. Next base: position 18,288 of record CAJHQP010007798.1, read on the forward strand.
CAAAAGATAGTTCTGATTTTCAGATTCTCTTTCAGATCTTCGAGATGATAAGCAGTACTTTGTTGAGCACCCTGGAGCTGTGCCTATATCTACTGCTCAGGTACCTTTCCTTATCTTCTTTCCCTGGATCTTTTTCTTTAAGTAAAGGCTTCCTCTCCTTGTGTTCCTTTTTATTCATTATAGGGTGAAGAACTAAAGAAGCTTGTTGGAGCTTCTTCTTATATAGAATGCAGTGCAAAGACACAACAGGTTCCTCAAATCAAATTCATCATCTTTTTCTATAAAATTATCATTCAAAATCTTGCTGATGAGACCTTGTTTGGTCATACAGAATGTAAAAGCTGTCTTTGATGCGGCTATCAAAGTAGTTCTCCAGCCACCCAAAAACAAGAAGAAAAAGAAGAGAAAGTCTCAAAAGGGCTGTTCTATATTGTGATTCTAGAGAAGAAGAGAACACGAACCAACAGTTATGAGTTATAACTAATCCTTGTTTATGAGGAGGGCACGGACCCAAATTTATTATTATTTCCGTAAACAGGAATATGTTGTTTTGTAGTCTAAAACTGACATATCAGAAGAACTCATTGGTCTTGTTTGCATTCAGAATCTGTAATATTATGATGAATTCCACGCTTGCTTTGAGATTGTTCTCTCAAAGTGTTTAGGAAGGTTCGTGGTAGTGTTGTTACAAGAGAAAAGATCGAGAGCCTTCTCCTTAACACTTTTTGGTTCGTGCACTCTTAAAGCGATTGTGATTTTGCAAGTTGGTATGTTCGTATTCTGGTCCAGTGAACATAGAGAAGAAGACACTAACAAAGGATATTGTAATAAAACAAATCTGATTCTTTATGGAGAACAAGAACTTTAACAAAGTCCCATTAAAGACCGTTCAATAGATATAGCATGTAAACACCACCCGTTTCGAGGTAAGTCTTCTCTTTGCAGAATCAGAATAAAACAATAGAATCTTCTCCACTACCTTTATATGAGACAAAGCGGGCGGCTCAAAAAGAGACTTTTGCAAATGAAACCTATATTGCTTAAGCAAATTGTAAATGTGAACCATTAAGAGAATCACCAAGAGGCTTACGGTTCACGCTTTGAAACACAGACCTCTCATTTTAATATGTATTCTTTCTTATAAATAGAGATTTACGTTTTGGTTTGTGAGACCTATCCTAAGCAAGAGAGATTACCTTTGAAGCAAACACTATGGCAACGAGAAGGATTTTGAAAGAACTCAGGGAGTTGCAGAGAGACCCTCCTATGTCATGCAGTGCAGGTAAGAGAATAAACTTTTCATTTTATGCAAAGACACAATAAGACATGCATGAAAGTAAAGATCATTACTGTTTCTTCTTAAGATTTGATCTTTTTTCTTTTTTTGGTCTCTTCAGGTCCAGTAGGGGAAGATATGTTTCACTGGCAAGCTACAATAATGGGTCCTAACGATAGTCCATACACGGGCGGTGTTTTCCTTGTCACTATCAATTTCTCTCAAGATTATCCTTTCAAACCTCCCAAGGTAAATATAATAACTTCCACAACAAGAAACTTATAATCTCCATAAATCATCATGATTAGATTGATTGGTCCAAGATAAATTTTTTGATTTTGTTGCTATGTTTTGTTGATATTTTCAGGTTGTATTCAGAACCAAAGTGTTTCACCCGAACATTAACAGCAATGGGAATATCTGTTTGGACATTCTCAAAGACCAGTGGAGCCCTGCACTTACAATCTCTAAGGTTTAAAATCACAAATAACTATCTTCTTTTCTAGATTTTTTTTATACCCAACATAATGCTCAAGTTACTAATTAAATTTGGTGTTGCAGGTGCTTCTCTCTGTGTGCTCTCTTCTTACAGACCCAAACCCTGATGATCCTCTGGTTCCAGAGATTGCTCACATATGCAAAACCGACAAGGCCAAATACGAAGCCATGGCTCGAAGCTGGACCCAGAAGTATGCCTTGTACTAAAACTCACAACTCCAAATGTCTACAACATGTGGTTTTGGTCCTATTTTTATTATAATAAAACAAAGAAGTGGAATGATCTTGTAATCTCTATTGTTCCTTGATTAATTGAGAAATCTGTTTTTGTATTATACTAATAAGTGTGTCATTACTATATTAGATATCGATTTTCATTCATGCCTAGACCTTTTCTGTATAATTATTGGCAGTAAAGCTGATTTGGATTTTTTGCTCTATGGTGGTTGATCAATCTATTCATTGTAATAACTACTCAATTCAAACCCACCAATTATTCGATAGGTAGATTACTTTACACAGAAATAATTAATCATAGCATCTATGTGTAATAGTTTTGATAGCTTTAGTTGTTTTATGTTTGTGTTTTTTAAATGTTACTCCCTCCGTTTCAGTTTATTCGTAGCTGTAGAGAAATTTTTATTGTTTCAAAATAAATGTTGTTTTATAATTTCAATACAGAATTTATTAACTTTATATGTTTCTCTATTTTTTTATTGGTTGAAATGTGTTTAGGTGTATAGGTAATTGTGTTTATATCTAAAAAATATGTAAAATTAAATATTTTTTTAATATGTGAAATCTAAAACGACAAGTAAAGTGAAATGGAAGTAGTAATATATTATTGTGTATATATAAAACTGTCGCAAAAATTATATATTTATTATGTATCTTTTCAAATATTTTAGATAATTTCCAATTTTCAAGTCTACGATAATACAGGTTTTTTTTTTTTTTTTGAAACTGACAATACAGAGTTGTGGCTATGATCATGCATTGCTCGGTCTACATGGTTCAAACTTATGCTGATACACCACCGCAGATATATGTAATAAAGAATGATTTGTAATTTATTTATTTTCTCTGTTATAAACATTTAATATGGCATCTCATATTGATACACTAATCACGCGATTGCTCCTACTAACTACGATTTTGTCATCTATTACTCAACAATAATGATTATATCATTTTAAATTTTGATATTGGATAATATATTCCAAATGTGATAGAGGCAAATATCATAACATCTCGTAAAATGTCGGATCTGAGATCTTAGAAACAGTAGACATCTATTAAGAATTTTAATTAAAACCATAGTTTGAAAACTTAAGTCCATTTATACAATTTCAAGCAAAAATAAATATTTTACTAGGTTGTGATTAAATCCGACGGTGATCCATAGCTTAACCATAGACGAGTCTCATAGCACTACATCTAATCTATAAATTTAGAATCCTATTTTCTATCTACCATACAAAAGTCTATGTTAAACCATTAATTAGAAACTTAACTAAACATCTTAAATTTACTATGATATTTTCCTAACAGAAACAAATAAACAATATACAAACAATAACATTCCTAAGAAAAGCCAAATATATTTCCATTATGCTATTATTTTTATTGATTATCATATTTAATCTAGACCAAATTTTATACATATATATATATATGTATATCAGTAATTAATTTTAAATTAAATAGTATATCCCAATTCTTTTCGAAAAATCATATTGATTTTTTGTAAAACAAAATAAATAATAATGTATTGTTTGTACAATTTTATGTTTGGTTTTTGTAGTAAAAATAAAGGGTTTTTTGCAAATTTGACTCAAAACTCAAAGTCAAACACAAAATTAACCTCTTCTTTTTTGTCATTTCTTTTGTCCAATTCACCCCATATGTTCACATTATTTACGAAAATGCCATTGTTTTTTTTCTTGTTTTTTTTTCTGAAAATGGCATTTTTACTCTCTCAACCTCATCATCTTCAAATATTTACAATATTGCCATTGCCATCAATACCACAACCACCATGAACAACCAATTTGAAGCTCTTAATGCACCTAAAATTGATTGACACTACCTAAAATTGATTGGCACTAAATGTTATGAACAAAAAACAACATCTCTTTAACTTTGTCTCCATATTCATCCAAAAAATTCAAGCTTTTGATTCTAAATTTTTTAGGCTTGGTAGAGCCATTCAAGCATACTAATCTTCGTGGGTTACTTTCGTTTGAGGTTCTGGGTGGTTGGAGAGGACTATTTGTGCTTAGGAAGTCATCTCACTAGTGAAAGGTATGAAATTGAAAAATTTTTCAGATTTGTTCGTGTCGAAGACTTACCCGTAAGTCGTCTGGCTGAAGAAGACTTACGGGTAAGTCTTCTAAGCACACGGGCGACTTACTAGTAAGTCGTCCAGATTTGTTTGTTAAGAAAAAAATTCTAGACGACTTACTAGTAAGTCGTCCAGGATAAACGGGTTAGTTTTGCATTTGACCGAGTTGTGTCAGATATTTGACTTTTCCTGGACGACTTACTAGTAAGTCGTCTCTGGGAAATCAAAAATTTCAATATTTTATTAAAGCTAGACGACTTACGGGTAAGTCGTCTCAGGTTACTTTTGCAATTGGAAAATAAAACTTAAATATTTAACTTTTCCCAGACGACTTACTTGGAAGTCGTCTAGGTAGAGGACCTTCCTGAAAGTCGTCCAGGATAAGCGAAGTCGTCCAGATTTTTTTCCGAGATTCTGGTCAAACCTTGCTTCTCTCGGACGACTTTCAAGTAAGTCCTCTACCTAGACGACTTTAAATTAAGTCGTCTGGGAAAAGTTAAATATTTAAGTTTTATTTTCGAATTTTAAAATAACCTGAGAAGACTTACAGGTAAGTCGTCTAGCTTTAATAAAATATTGAAATTTTTGATTTCCCAGAGACGACTTACTAGTAAGTCGTCCAGGAAAAGTCAAATATCTGACACAACTCGGTCAAATGCAAAACTAACCCGTTTATCCTGGACGACTTACTAGTAAGTCGTCTAGAATTTTTTTCTTAACAAACAAATCTGGACGACTTACTAGTAAGTCGTCCCATTTTAAAATCAATTGCAAAAATGACCTATTTGGACGACTTACTTGTAAGTCGTCTATGTCTTCCAGACGACTTACAAGTAAGTCGTCTGCGTCAATTTTTAGTAAACTTTCATTTTCTCTATGTTTACTAATGTGTTTTATTTTGAAATTTTGCAGATGTTGCGTCAGTTACATGCAGTGTATGGAGAATGGTTTTTGGAAGATTCTAATTGGGATTTTGTGGTTGATAATTCCAAAGGAGCGAGACTATTTTTGTTGAGTGAAGGTTCGACACATGCTGAACTTGTTGCAATGGTTCAAGAAGATTATAACCTGGACATGAGCACAGAATCTGTGGAGATAACCTACTTGTTACCAGCTGAAATGATGCAGGTTCCAGACACTCCTCCTATTCATGTTACAAGTGATAGACAAGTTCGAAACTTGCTCGAGATAACCAAAACGCATGGAGTACGGCTTTGTGTATCAAGCCATAGCAAGGTGGAAACAGTTTCAGAGGAAAGGGAAGAGGAGGATGAAGATGATGAAGCTGATGAGTTTTTTGAAAATGATAATGATTTGGTTGAAGATGAGAATCATAATGGGGAAGAGGATGATGGGGAGGAGGATGATGGGGAGAAGGATGTTGATATCTCTATTGTTGCTGAAGCGGACGAGAATGGTGAGGATTACAGTGTTTATGGAAAGGTTAAAGATGAGGATTTGGAAGAAGATGATGATATGTGTTTTGAAGAATTCAAAAAGACTTATGCTATTGAAGGAGAAGGATCGAATGGTAACAGTATCTACGTCAACCAGAGTTTTGTTAGCAAGGATGCACTACGTCAAATCAAGTTTTAGGTCAGTTTTGGCAAAAAACCCTTAAATAATGCCAAAGAACAAGTTTTAATTATATCCAAACAATTACTAAACCAAAACCAACCCAAGTGTCAAACCGTTTTAGAACAATTTAGCAAATTTCACATCAAACTTATTCATGTTCTAATCAGTTGCCGAATATCAAAGATCAATCTAAATGGCTTAGCTATTAAATTAAAAAAATTGCAGAATTATTAAACCATAATCGAGAACCCGATGGAAGTGGAATGATAATCCATCATAATGAATTCCCTAATTCCCGTTTTCAAAACAAACACACTAAACAAATTATCAGTTTTTCGTTAGTATAATAACGAAAATTTAAGAATTAAGATTGTAGGACCATGATTTCTATGATATGGCAAACTGAATAATTTCATTATATAATGATAAATACAGAAATAAAATATACAATACTTGATACCAAAATATGATGAACAAGAACGATTTCGTGTGGAGGCGAAACACTCTTTCCTTAATTCTTAAATTGCCCGTAGTGTGACGGTGTTTATGCAATCAGAATCCCATGATACAACCACACTTCGACTATTCCGCATCACTCAGAATAGAAGCTAACGAACCTATTTTTGTGTTGTACTCTTCGACACAAAATAAAAAAAAATACTAGCATAACTATTCTAAGTGGGAGAATTGTTTCTTTTCTTTGTTCTTGGATGTATTGGATGATATTTTTTCTATAATGCTAACAAATCTTTTATAGAAAAATAATGAGAAGCACAAGTTACATTTCCAACATAGAAATGAAACTTCCATGGTACACTAATGGAGAGTTTAATTCTTGTCAACTATTTATGAATTTATTTCACATTTTGACTAAGAAATTAAAGATTAAAAGTTATTATTGTTTGACCAAATCAAACAAATAATATACTTTAAAATGAATTTCTTTTTTTTATATATTTTATCAATATAAAAGATCAACATATATTTGGTTTATAAGATTATGTTAATGAACATGTAGTCCAACTAACAAATTAAAATCCAAATCCAATCAAATATCCAATGTGTGTGTTTGTTACTTTGTATAAATTTCTCAAATCACATACATTGGACCTCCATTTCTCATTCAAATAAAACTCATTTTTGACATATGAATACACTATTCATCATGCTCAAAAAATAGTTCCAACAATTGCAATCGTCTGGGTCACAACGTTCAACTCCTGCAAAGAGACCTCTACAAAAACAACATATTTCTTCCTAGGAGAAGACAAAGCTATGTTTAAGCTAGAGTCTCACATTGATTTGCTCCTTTTAGAGACTTTTGACTTCATTCCAATATTTATTTTAGCTAAAAACATTTCCTTATTGATTTAGTTATAAGTTTCAAACTGTAAAAGTTATCACTTACCATAAAGATTTTATTCCTTGATCAACTTATAATTATGAGTGCATATTTAATCACAAAAAGTTGTAATATACAAGGTCTACATGATCATCCGCAGACTTTTTGTAAACTGGTTTCGTCAATTCGAACTATAAAAGTAATCCCTTTATCATTAAGATTTTATTCCATGAACAATTATGAATGCATATTCAATCATGAAGCATGTATACTATGGCTATATGGTTTACATAAACTTTTCGAATGGAATCAACTTTTTTTAATCCAGAGGTCCATAGAAATCTTGATTGATGACTAGATTGGTCTTGGACATAGCGAGGCGAAATATTAACCTTGGCCTTCAAAATTTTAATGAATTATATAAAAACTATTGGACTTGTATATTGATTAAATTGATTAAGAAAAGTAAATATATTGATCATCTAATGCCATGTTTATTTCTGGTCATTTAGGGTAGGGTTCTTAACTTAATTTGATTTTTTTTTAATTTTTGGCTAAAAGACGGCTCTTAGAGCAAGATTAACCGGGCTCTTAGTTTTTTTTTTCTGATTTTTTTTTAAAAAAAAGAAGGAACCAATCGTGTGCTGCCACGTATCTGTGGGGCCCGCGAATAGTACAAGAACTCCTTAACAGTTGGTTCTTGCACAAGAGGAAGAAGGGGTGGCTCTTAGGGATTTTGCGGGCCCCACCCGTTAAGAACCCCCCTAAGAGTCGGGGATAAACGTGCTCTTATGTCTCTTATTTAAGAGACGTTTTTTAGGTTTTATTAGTTAAAAGCTAAGAAATGTCTATTAGAAAAATTAAGAACCTCTAATAAAAGACTTGCAATAAACATGCCCTAACTGTCTCGCACCTCATCAACTTTAAGGTCTGATTGAGTTTTCATTTGGAAAGGCTAGAACTCTGCCAGAAAGGATGGCTAGAGTGAACTTTTAAGATACGAACTACCACTTTATTTTATCGACCCCAAAATTTAGACGAAAGAAAAACACTAGTGTGGTGCCAGAAAAAAAAAGAGGAAAAACACTAGTGTGGTGTGTTTTAGAGAGAAAAATATCTAGAAGTATATAATAAAAGAACACCAAAGTTGAATTTCTAGAAATAGAGAAAACATATATAACATTAGATATTTTAACAAAAAATTTTTGTTTATTAAAAAATTCTATAAAATATATATTATAGTTTTCAAGACCTTCTCTTTCGAAATATATAATAATTGTGATTATTTTATATGTATATTCGCTATTAGAGAGAGTCTTAAAAACTACGATATAGACACAAACAATACAGCTTAATGGACGAGAGAATCATGATTTTATAGTCTTACCTCCAAACTAGATTTGAGCAATCATACCTAGGGGTGGGCACAATTACGCCTTAGTTGCCCCATACTCGCTATTTGATCGATATGTAAACTTGAGTATTTGGTATGATCAATTTGATATCAATTAATCTATTTAAATTATTTGCAAATATCGAGTATTTGAAATAAAAATAATTATTTGGTGTTGTTTGATTTGTTACTCATTTTTGTTAACGATTTAAAACACGTTTTCTAAATCATAGTAAAATAACTCTTTCATATATAAATAAATCAAACATATGTGATATATTTGTATAAACAACTTAGAGTTTTTTCTTTCTTATATTCTATTTTCCGAATTGACTAAGAAAATAATGAAATATGCCTTATATATAATAATGTTATTTAACTTTAAAGTTCAACTAGTTATCAAATAATTTACCGATAATTATTAAGTAACTTGCAACTAATTTACAAATAACAAATAATAAAACAAGGTAAGTAATTTGCAAATCCGTCATTTTGTAATAAGTACTTGAAAATGCAAATACTCATTTTTAATAAACTAAGTACATGTCCAAAATTTTACTACTTGTACAAGCCAATCCGAATATCAAGTATATTAAAAATATCAAGTATTCGATTTGTGCTTACCTCTAATCATACCACATTTTAAGTCAAACAACAATATGCTCAATGATATCCACCATTTTTTGGTAGGACCATAATAACATTAGAGTCTTGAAAGACACCCTGAGAAACCACTTTATAATTTATTTTTATTTTGAACATATTGGTATTTTTATTTTTGAACTAATGTATATATTGATTTTATATTTTATATTTTTGATATATTCTTTCAAGCTTTGTTTAGGTGTCTGGGTATACGGCTAATTGGTAGATGTTCATCTGCTGCATAACGAGCACCTAACGCATTTTAGAACATTGGATACAAATAAGATTCTATTAAAAGATTTCCCCACACAAAAAAAACTTATCTCCTTTATGTTTTGGGGAATTTCATATTATTTGATTTTCTATTTTTAATAATCTAATTTTAGTTTAGTTATTTTCTATAATACTCAAATAACTTTTGGTCAAAGAGGTTCAAAATTAAAACATAGTAAAGGGAAAAGAAAATATTTATATAGTTTATTGTGTTTTGTTCAAAACATTAATACTATTAAAACTGAAGCACAAAATTGAACCTAATTTGATTCTAAGAAGATTATTTTAAAAAAAAAACTATACTTCTAACACATTACTATTAATAACTAACCATCCTTAAATAAAGCCTAATTATGGTAAAACTTAACTAACAAATCTCTAATTTCTAAAAAATGGATCCAGTAATATTCTGTTAGGCTTACCATGATTTTCGCCTAATATTTTCTAATTTATATTATAAATATCAAAATAGAAAACACTTTTAATAATATTGTGGGCGTTTAACCTTGGATCATAATACACTTTTATATGATTTCCATGTAAAAAAATTAATATATTTCATATTTTATTGGTATATCACATATATTTGATCGCATTTTAAAAAAAACAGATTTGTCACTATTTGATCTAAAATAATATTCTCATAGAAGATTCACATAATATATTAATATTACGGGTAGGTCTATACACTGATTTACAACAAAGTTTTAAAATACATTTTCTTTACTTTTTCCATTTCACATTAAATATATAAAAAGACAACTGAACATTTTTTTATAACAAATTGAGATACAACATATATGATTAAAATACAATTAATAAGTGTTTAAATACAGTGGCGAATCTAGAAAATATAATGAATGGGGGCAAAAACAATGAAAAGAGGCAAAGGGTTATTTGAACCTTGGTTCAGTGGGTGCACATAAAAGGTTTTGACCAACAAAAGCTAGAAGATACTTATACATTTTGGTGCATTTAAATTTAATTGTATTTTTTACTGGGGGCAGCTGCCCCCTTCCTGCTGCACCTAGATCCGCCACTGTTTAAATATCTAATAGAGACATTAAAATTAAGTTTTAAATTTTAAAATAATAATTTAAACTAAATTGGATTACATATCTGTCATCTATCGGTTCAACCGGTAGCTTCAAGATTTAGGGTTTAGCAATTTTTTCGGGTGTTATTGAGTTTTTAAATAATGTATATTTCTTAAAAGTTAAAACCCAACTGAAATACATATCGGGTCAATAGGCTTACCGCTTCAATTGCCAATCTGGGTCGAGTTTTAAAACGCTGTTTAAATGGACAATGTTTTAAATAGACAAAGTTCTTACAATTAACAAAACATGTATAACAGTGTTAATGAATCTTCTCCTCATAAAATATTATGTGCTTTCAAAACGCGGATCAAAATCTAGTTTCAAGAATTAAAACAAAGTGGAACAAATCCATCAAAAAGATTCTAAAGTGAGAATGTTATCCAAATCCTTAAATGCAACAACTAAATTCCTTTTTCTTTTCCCTTCAGAAATTAAGCAATCATATTATCAGAAAAATAAAAATTAAGCCATCATATATGTCTGAGTTGGAGTTTGGTTATAGAAAAACTAAGCCATCAAAAAAATTCTAAAGTGAGAATGTTATTCATCTTTTGGGAGATACTTTCCTTGAAGTTTAGATCTAGGACATATGGTTTAATATATGTTGTTTATGGTTTAGATTTAGATTTGAGTTCAAACAAAATTCGATTTATAATTTAAGTTAAATATTTGAATTTAAAATTTTAAAATATCATATTTGAAGTTTAGATTTAATATTTGTGATATAGGATTTAAGTTTGAGGTGTATGTTATAGAAAAGCTAATATAGCCACATAAATAACGTGGCAAAGTAGTGGATATTATAGCCACGATTTATCTATGATTTTTGAACTGTGGCTATTATAGTCACATGTTAGTTAGGAGTACAATTTATAAATCATGACTATTATAGATACGGTTTAGCCACAGTTCATAAACTATAGTTATTTTATAGTCACGATTTAACCACAATTTTTTATTTTAAATACGGGTATTTTAGTTCGTAGCTAAAATATGGTTAAATTGTAGTTTTTCGATTTTAGCCATAATTTTTCGTGGTTAGTCTGGTTATAGCGAATATTTCTACTAGTTATTCCCAAGTTTAATTAATATAATGATAACCATCAGTCCGTCACACTTTTGCTTATACAAATCACCCTTGTATGCATAAATACTTGCATGTATTTATAATTAAGTCGTATTAATATATATATATATATATGTGGTGCATATATAGATAAAAATGTTTGGAGAAGAGAGAACAACAAAGAAACAGAAGACAAGAGACGGTTTGAAAGAACGTACTGATGCAATTGCAAAGTGCAACCACAAAACATTCACAGTCGTGCTACCTCGGGAACATCTCATGTTTTAATATTCTCTAGTTAATAGTAATTAATAATATCAAAAGTAAGCTGTGTCAACACAGCTTGGACTTTCATCCAAAGATGTTCGAGTTCACACACATTCAGACCAGCACAACTTAGTTTCAAACCCACGTTGTTTGACCCATCTTCACAATGTTCGATCTTGCAATAAGCAAGAAGATTAGAAACATCTATATTCAAGACTCAATCAATATATTTTACATTTTTGACTA
>CAJHQP010007799.1:0-30310 GCA_905132765.1 Moricandia arvensis
TCCATAACAGTCAAGGGTTTTCTTTATTGTTGGTTACTTATAAAAAATATTTTCTTGTGTATTTCAGGTGCATACCCAGCAGTACCAGAAGCAACAAGAAAGCTAAACTCTTGGAGTACTCGGATCCCACACAGCTTGAGCGCACTGTCCGCAAATAAAAGTGAATATCATTGATCGACACCTCCACTTCGTCGATTAACACTACTCGTGAGCAAGCAATGATCGACACTTCTAAAGCATCGATTGACACCAACCTGCAAATGAGAAACATGGATGTGATTTTTGTGCTAATTCGAGATGAGAGTGGATACCTGCATGACTCTGAGGGTCATCTACACAATGTAGCAGGTCAGAGACTAGTTGTAATCCATGAACCAGAAGCAGCTGCTCTAGAAGCTTATAATGTTGAGAATGCTACATCTATTGCTGAGGCTGCATCTACTAAGAATGCTGAGGCTACTTGACCAAGAACAGTGGCTGATTACAACCGCCCAAATCAGCAACAGATCTGCAATTTGTTCGTTATCCTTTCAGAGGAATGACTTCAAGCTGAAGCCTTGTTACTTTACACTCGAGGGACAGAAGTATTATCATGGGCTGCCACATGAGCATTCTATGGACCATCTGGAGAGGTTCAAGGATTTAATATCTGATATCAAAGCAGTGGGGTCCCTATTACCTTCTTTGCAAAACTCTTCAAGTACTCACTTGCTGGAGATGCTTCAGATTGGCTTTAGAAGCTACCACCAAAATCTGTTACATCCTAAACTTCCATCAAGAAAGCCTTCTTGCGTTACTTCTTTGATGATGCAAGATCTGGAGACTTGAGGAACATATTCTCCATGTTTACTCAGGTGGCTACAAAATCTTTTAAGAGCTCCTGGATCAGATTCAAGTCCATACCAGAGAGAATGTCCACACAATTAGATTCAACGAGGTATAACTGCTTGGTACCTTCTTCAGAGGTCTCGCCTTGGTTTATGAGATGGATTTAGACACAACTAGTGAGGGAAATTTCAAGACTACAAACCAAGAAGAAGCTGTGAGACTTCTCAAGATTTGGCGTCTAGCAAAAAAAAATTAAGAACACTAATTATGTGAGGAAGAACACTACAATAAATATGGGTATTGGTAGCAGTTCACGTAGCACGAATTCACAAACTGCTACGAAAAGTAGTTAAATCCGAAACCCGACCTTTTTGTAGCGTTAATTAAACGCTGGTGAAAAATTTCATTTTAACCTCCAAAAAAAAAAGAATAAAAAATACATTAATCGCGGTAAAGTGTCGGATCATTTAGCTCTTTACCTTATGTTTTATTACCTTTTCCTCATCTTCTCCTTCGCTTCGTAACCATCGACGAGGCATGCCACAGTGAAGCCTCAGCTCTCTCGGACATTTCACAAAGATCTTCCTGGCTATGGTGTTATCGTCGTTGGCGGGTCAGATTCCAGGTGAAACCCATTTTCGATTTTGTCTGTATGAACCCTAGATTCAATTTTTAGATTGATATGATTTCGCCGATTAATTTACTTAAGTTCTTTCCACTTTTACAATTTTATGATATCTCTGATTTAAATTTCGATTTGAGGACATGAGGATTAGAGATTATCAAATCAGTTTCGGATTCAATATTGTGAGGACTGAAGTTTGATTCTTTTTGTGGCGAATACGATTTGATTCTTTGTTCTTGTTTGTTCTGTTTTGATTTGCAGGTTTGAGATTTTCTCTAGAGTGAAGTCGTTTATTGAGATGATTTTTTGTTGACAATTTTTATGTTGTTCTTGTTGATTGTTTTTGATTGTGTGAGTTTTAATATCTGAATGTTTGACGATTGAATAGTTTATTGCTGCTTATGTGAATGACAATGTGTGTGTTTGGTGTTTGACATGCTCTTAGGTTTTTTGTTTGTTGTTTATGAGTGAGAAACATAGAGCATAAAAATGGTGGAAAAGTCATGGTTCATCTGAACAGGTAATTGAAAAACAAAATATATTATAGTTACTGATTTCTGTGTGATGAATAGAGTTTAATTTATGCTTTCATGTGTGATTCAGAGCTGATCCTGGTTATGAGAGAGGTGCCGAGGGAGTTTGTTAGGTGTGTTGGTGCAGATATAGCAGAGTCTAAGCTGATCATTTGCCCATGCGCAGACTGTCGTAATGTTGATCGTTACTCAGCCGGTGTTGTTGTTGATCATCTAGTGACTAGGGGAATGAATTTGAGTTACAAGCTGCGTGAGGATTGGTATCATCATGGAGAAGTAGTATCAGGGGCTGGCTGTAGAAGCGATGCAAGTGATAGGAACAAAGAGATTTTAGGGTTATACCAAGCAGCTGAGTTTCTCGATGAAGATTTTGTTAGGCAGCGTAATGTAAGTGAGGTTGCTGAGGTGAAGATAAGAAAGAAGATGAGTTTCTTGCTAAGCTAGCAGATGCAGAAAACACCTCTGTATCCAAGTTGTGCTAACCACATCAAGCTCTCGGCGATAGTTTCCCTCTTTAGGATAAAGACAAAGAGTGGTTGGTCTGATAGAAGCTTCGATAGGTTGCTTGAGACTTTGCCACAGATGCTGCCCGAGGATAATGTCTTGCACACATCGTTTTATGAAGTGAAAAGGTTTTTGAGATCTTTTGATATGGTTTAAGAGAAGATACACACTTGTGTGAACGATTGTTGTCTATTCAGCAAGGAGTTTCAGAAGCTAGACAAATTCCCGAAATACAACGCTTCAAGATGGAAGATTAACATGCGCACAGGTGATGTGAAGAAGGTATTCCACAGAAAGTTCTGAGGTATTTTCCAATAATCTCGATAATTGTATTTACGAATTGATTTGAATCTTTTCTCCTGCATGTAGAGTGTAAATACGAAGTTACTGCCCAAGTGTAATCTTGTGGACTAGTCTGCTGTTGATGTCAATGTCGCTGAAGGACGGGTTGTTTCTTGTGAACCTGATGAGTTAGTTAATGGGATACCGTTAGGGCCTAATGCTGTGAAGGTTTTAGTTGAAACTGCCACAATACCAGAAACATTTTTATGGAGACCTTCACCTAATATGTTTACTATGGAGGATGCAGTAGGAGAAATGATAGCATGGCATTCTGATCATTGTATTGTTCCAGCAGCTTCTTTACCAGATGACAATGCTCCTAAGGTTAATTTTCCTCTTCTTCTGTAGCTGAATCTGACTCTCAGTCTGGGTCTTTCTTATTCAAAATTCTTTGTGTTGTTTTGCCGAGCCCTTTCAGCAGTTCAAATAACAAATGCAAACTCATGGACTACGTACATAATGAGGAAGTCGTTGCTGTAGGCCGATGGCAGGCAAAAGACCCAAAAACGTTGGTGAATGGACTTCCTCTGGGTCCAAATGCAATAAAAGTGTATGTGGATGAGGTATTAAACCCTGATGCATACATATGGAGGCCTACTGTGGGGAAGACAACTATGGAGGATTATCAGAATTGTTTTCTAGCATGGCCAGCAAATAGCGTTGTGTTTGACTTCGAAACACCCAGCTCTAAAGCAGAAAGTTCTATGACAAGAAGTTCAAAATTAGCAAGTCCCGCTTTTAAGAATCAAAAGTCTCCACTAAGTGCAACAGCTACTGCAAAACCTGCAACGGGTGTCAACGTTCAGTCTAGTGCTGAGGGTTCTCCAATAACCCCACCAGCTCCTACAAAGCAACCTGCAGCGACAATGAAAGCCAAGTCACCTGTAATTCCAGCATCTCCTCTTCGCAGATCAGAGGTAGTTTCTTTCCTTGCACTACTTGATTGGTTGTGGTTATGATTCCTGAATATTGGTTCTGCTTTGTGGTATTGTGGTTTGTGGTTTCAGCGTAACAAATTCAAGCCTAATCAAAAAATCAAGCTGATGGATATGTCCGGAAATAATGTGGTCGTCGCTGAAGGACGTTGGTCATCAAATCATCCTGAACATCTTGTCCACTTTCAACCTTTGGGGTCTGGTGCATGTCGAGTCTTTGTGGATGTTGTGAAGGTTAAAGATGCTGCTGTGTGGAGGATATCGTCTGAGATCTAGTATATGTAAGATGCACTTGGAAGCTGTCTTGCTTGGCCAGAGGATAAAGTTCTAATGGTGAGATCTCGTTTATTTGTTACATTAGTGTGGAGATGTGTCAAACAAATCAGAGATATGTCTTTCTGCGCAGGTTTAAAAGAGCCAAAGGAACCAAGCAATAAGAGTTTTTAATGACTCTGTTTTTATTGAACTCTGTTTTCTAAAGACATCATCGGCTTTCTGTTTCTCTGTTTCAGAACATGACTACTGTTATTTCCCTTGGATCTTTGTATTCAGTTTGAAACTTAACTAATTAAGTGTTTTATGATTTCACGGTTTATCTTAATTCACAACAAGGCCCATAATTTAATAGTTCACTATACTCTTGAAATGTCCAAATACAATTTCAAATTACAATAAAATAAACATTTAGGGTTTAGGGTAAAAATAGGGTAACGATAGGGTTTGGTGGTGTAGGGAGTGTATTAGTGTTAAAGGTTAAGGTAATGATAGTTTTCAATGATTCATTGAAAAAATACAGATTTTGTTTGGTGAAGGTTAGCAAAAATAACAATACTCAAAGAAAACTTTCCAAACCTTTGTCATTAAGGGTTAACATGTTTGTGTCAAGTTTTAGGGGTTAGGGTATAAATTGGTTTATTAGTGTATATATGTCCACAAAATGCTGTTTTTTCCATATTTTAGTTTGTATTGGTTATATGATCACTTAAAATGTATATATATATTCAAATACAAGTTTACAACATCCTAAATCATCTCAAAACCAAACAAAATCGATGCTCTTCTTAGTTTATCTCCATATTGTCGTTATTTCAATAGGAGAGAAACAATAAAAAAATCAACACAGTTCATCCATTGGATTGACATGATTCAGCGGTGTAGATTAGTCCTTTAGGTTATCCTCGCCCTTCTCCCTCATTGGTCGAGTTATTTTCTTTATCTCATTCCCACAAATCTCTCTCACGCCTTCTCTCCACCACAAATCTCTCTCACAATTCTCTCTCACGCCTTCTCTCACGACTAATCTCTCTGAGCCTCCACAATTCAATCTCCAATCTTTATTCAACCACCATGATTTACATTACAGAGTTCTCTCCTTACAGGTTATAGCGACCTCTAAACCCTTGATTTAACTCATCCATCTCTTTATTATATTTCTCTGATTATAACAAATCTTACAGATCTACAAAGATTTGAAGCCTTTCTCAAAGATAACCAACTTCTGTTAATTTCCATGTCTGAGAAACTCCAATATCTTCAGATCTAACTTCGGTTAATTTTTCAGTTTAATCTATTTGTTGTATTTTCACTACAAGAAAACATCGTTATTCTGAGGGACATACCGAGGGAAACTGAGTTCCTCGGAATTTTCCGAGGAAATTCCGAGGAAGACACAGTTCCTCGGAATATTCCGAGGGAATACCGAGAAAACAGGGTTCGTCGGAAAAAACCGACGGTTATTTCAAAAATGCCGAGGAATTTTTGTAGCCGTTAGAGAGCCGTTGGGGGGATTTTAAAAATTATGAGGAAGTGTCGGTTCTCCTCGGAATTTCCTCAGAATTTCCTCAGTATGTCGGCAGGATTTCATCTATAAATTCAGCCACCCGTCTTCCTCTTCATTCCACTCCATTTCTTCTTCTTCCCTCCTACTATCACGAATTTGGTTTCAAAAAAACATGTCTTCTTCAAATTATTTTCGTTCTTGGATCGATCGACCTCATTTGGATCCGGACACGAGATTGCTTACGGAAGAATACCAACGAGGTATAACCGAATTCATGGGGTTAGTTCGCCGACAACCGGAAGCAGAAACATGTAAGTTAAGATGTCCTTGCTCTAATTGAAAAATAGAAAGGTTATTAAAGAGTGGGAAGTTGGACTCATCTATATTTGAGTGGGTTTACACGAAGTTACAAAATTTGGTATCATCATGGGGAAACTAATTATGAACTTGGTAGTACTAGCGAACCTCAGCCGGCGGTTAGATTAGAAGAACCTATTAGAACGGATGTAGATTATGGTGTAGGTACTGAGCAGATGGTAAATGATCATTTTAGAGGGGAAGATTTACCCAATGCAGAAGCTAGGAGATTTTATGATATGTTGGATGCTGAAAAGCAACCATTGTACGAAGGTTGCAGAGATGGTCATTCAGCTTTATCATCTGCTACAAGACTGATGGGCATTAAAACAGATTATAACTTGGCTGAAGATTGTGTGGATGCGATAGCTGATTTTGTTAAAGGTATTCTACCTGAGGATAATGTAGCTCCAGGTTCATACTACGAGGTTCAGAAACTCGTAGCTGGTGTTGGTTTATCTTATCAAGTAATAGATGTATGCAGCGATAACTGCATGATTTATTGGAGGGCGGATGACCAGCGGATTACATGCAAATTTTGTGGGAAGCCTCGTTATAAAGATACGAGTGGAAGAGTTCCAGTGCCATATAAGAGGATGTGGTATTTGCCTTTGACGGAAAGGTTGCAGAGGTTGTATCTTTCGGAACGCACAGCGCAACGAATGAGATGGCATGCAGAGCACTCAACAAATGGTGAGATTAGACATCCTTCAGATGCAAAAGCGTGGAAGCATTTCCAATCAAAGTATCCCGACTTTGCGTATGAGAGAATAAATGTCTACCTTGGATTATGTACTGATGGTTTCAGCCCGTATGGGAAGAGTGGAAGACAATATTCTCTATGGCCAGTCATTGTTACACCATACAACTTACCCCCAAACTTGTGCTTGCGACGAGAGTTTCTGTTTCTCTCCATTCTCGTTCCCGGACCAGAGCATCCTAAGAGATCACTTGATGTGTTTCTTCAGCCACTAATATATGAGTTGCAACAACTATGGGCTGAAGGTGCTGAAACATACGATATTTCGTGTAAAGAGAACTTTCAAATGCGGGCAGTACTAATGTGGACAATAAGTGATTTTCCAGCATATGGTATGTTATCTGGATGGACAACACATGGGAGGCTATCATGTCCATATTGTCAAGATGACACAGATGCTTTCCAACTAAAGAACGGAAGAAAAACGTGTTGGTTTGACTGTCACAGACGATTCCTACCACCTGATCATCCATACCGTCGGAGTAAGACTTTGTTTAGGAAGAACAAGCAGGTGTTTGATGGTCCACCTGAAGAAGTTAGTGGGTTAGGTTTGAAGACACAACTAAGAGATTTTGGTGCAGCAAGGACGCCAGACGTCGGTGGACATGAGCATTTTCCGGTAGATGCTGTTGGAGAACTACATAACTGGCACAAAAAAAGTATTTTCTGGGATCTGCCATATTGGGAGGATCATCTGCTAAGGCATAATTTAGATGTCATGCATATTGAGAAGAACTTTTTTGACAATCTCATGAACACGATCCTTAACGTTCAAGGTAAAACAAAGGATAATTTGAAGTCAAGACTGGATTTAGTCGATATATGTGCTCGTTCAGAACTTCATGTTGATGGGAATGGTAGGGCTCCTTTTCCCATATACCGACTTGATGCAGAGGGAAAAAATGCCTTCTTTGATTGGATTTCAAACGATGTGGAGTTTCCAGACGGTTACGCATCTAATTTGCGTAATTGTATCGACAGAAAGGAAGGAAAGTTTATTGGCTTGAAAAGTCACGATTGCCATGTGTTGATGCAGCGCCTCCTTCCGTTTGCCTTCAAGGAACTATTACCACGAAATGTTCATGAAGCAATTGCAGGGATAAGTGCTTTCTTCCGCGATTTATGCACCAGATCAGTGACTCTTGAAGGTATTGAAAATCTGAAGACTAACATAGCCGTGATTCAGTGCAACCTTGAGAAGATATTTCCTCCCTCATTTTTTGATGTTATGGAGCATCTTGTTATTCACCTGGCAAGAGAATTGGAACTTGGTGGTCCTGTGCAGTATAGATGGATGTATCTGTATGAGCGGTATATGTTCCATTTGAAGAAGAAGGTGAAAAATTTAAGTAGGGTGGAAGGTTCTATAGTCGCACAGATGATCAATGAAGAAATTTCAAACTTTGCCGAGTACTACTTTCCAGCAGGAGTTCAGACCAAAAACAGAAGACCTGCTCGGCATGATGATAGAGGCGAACGGGCAACATATCATGTTAAGGTTCCAGATATTTTCACAGATGTTGGACGACTTAGCGGAAAACCAAAGGACCGTCGACTTACTGAGCAGGAGCGAAGTCATTTGCAAGCATATTTGCTCACCAATTGCGAAGATGTTCTTCAATATGAGAGGTAAGTTTATTATCTTACAAATTTTTATTTTAACAAATTAACATTTATACCTTTTTAAAAACATTATTGTCATCACATGTACAAGATTTTCATGGCAGAAAAGCGGTTCGAATATAGATACGCCACAGAGGAGGACCTAGAAGAAATTAAGCAGAGAGAATTTGCTGGATGGATGTTTACTTATGTGAGTGCCTTAACAAATTAAAATATCATTTAACACATATTTATACAAATTAAAATATCATTTATCACATATTTATACTAATTCATTATATATGTGCTATTAATAGGTGTCTGCTGGTTTGGCCAGAGGTGAAACATATGACGATTGGATACGCGAGATGGTGGTTGGACCAAACTATGTTGTGAAGTCATATCCGAGATTTTGTACTCGAGGATATGCATTCACAACTGAAAAGAGGAGACGTTCGCGTACGACCTATGATGCTGGTGTTTGTTCTGCATCAGGAGATGATGTATACTACGGACACATACGTGAGATTATGGAAATCAAGTATTTGGGCATGCTTGGATTGCGCTGTACTGTTTTCTATTGTGATTGGCACGACAACACTCCAGATCGAGGTGTGAGAACAGATGCATTTGGTGTTACATCAGTACATTCGAGGTGAAAGCTGCAATATTATGATCCTTTCATTCTTGCTTCTCAGGCCGATCAGGTAAGTAAATGTTAATTATTCAGAATGATTGATCATAATTTATACTTTTACTAATAATTTTTTAAATGTTACAGGTTTGTTATATCAAGTACCCCCGGGTAAAGAACAAAGATGATCCATGGGTTACTGTTACAAGACTCAACCCTAGAGGCCGAGTTCAGGGAAGTTCTGAGCTGGAAGACAGACTACAACCAATCACATCCGGCAACTTGAGTGTTGCAGAAGATGTAGCTGAAGGTGGCCTTGTAGTCGATTTAACTGACTTCGCAGAGGAAGCCGTCGTTCACGCAGAGAATGAACCAGTTATTGGAGAGTTTCACCAAGATCCAGATTCAGATTCATCTGGTGATGATGACTCGGAAACAGACTAGCTTCTTTTTTTTTATAGAAACACCGAGGAAATTCCGAGGAAAAGGGGGTTTTCAGACCCCAAACCCCTGTTCCTCGGAATTTCCTCGGAAAATTCTGAGGAACAAGAATTTTTTAGACCCCAGTCCCTAGTTCCTCGGAATTTCCTCGGAATTTTCCGAGGAAATTCCGAGGAAGGTAACAATTTTCAGGATTTCCTCAGAAAATTCCGAGGAAATTCCGAGGAACAAGAGGTTTTAAACCGAAAACAACGTTTTGCGGATTGATTAACACGTATATAACCTTCATTAAGTGTCTTAACCAGATTATGAATTTAAAATTTGGTGTTTTAGACGATAACAAACAATTTTACGATTGCATGAATGAAAACCACACAACATAAGAGAAACACTTATACACTTTAATAAACGTTAAAGGGAATACTTACAATTAATTTTGAAATTTTGTTATTTCATGGTTTATGATCATTTATACAAAGAATCATCAATGGTATGCATTACATTTGTATAAAAAATGAAATACGGCCCAAAAATTCCAGGTTTTGAAACCCCAAACCCCTGTTCCTCGGAATTTCCTCGGAATTTTCCGAGGAAATTCCGAGGAACATGGATTTTTCAGACCCCAATCCCTTGTTCCTCGGAATTTTCCGAGGAAATTCCGAGAAAGTTAATGTCCGTCGGAATTTACTTACCCGGGAAAACCAATCCGCGTGAAAATTTTCGCGAACCCTAAGTTAATTATTCCGACGACCCCGTGTCCGTCGGAATTCTTAAATACATAACACAACACTTCTTCTTCTTCTTCTCCGCCGCATCTCTAATTTCTCTCATCTCTCTCATTTCTCTCCGATCTCTCTCAACTCTCGCCGGCGATTCCGACTACCCAACACCACATCTCTACTCCACCTCTAAAATCATGTAAGAATCTATGTAAACCATGTATTTTTCAATTTCTTAGGGCTTGTGAGATTAGATTTTCGGATTATAGGTTGTTTGATGGATAGTTTAGGATTGAATGGATAGTTTAAGTTAGGATTGTTGTTTTGATTGTTGTTTTAGTATTTTTTGGAATTATTTTTGTATTTTTAAAACATTTTTTGATTTCTAAATTTTTTTTCTATATTTAAAAACATTTTTTGATTTTTAAAAACATTTTCAAGTTTCCAGTAATAAACTATGTATAATAAAACATTTTTATAAATTTTAAAAATATTTATAAAGCTTTTTCTATATTTATAAACGATTTATAATTTTTTATACATATATATATATAAATCATGTAGAATAATAATTTTTAAAATTTTAATAATTTTAATACATATATATATGTATAAATCATGTATAATAACAATTTATAAAAAAATTATAATTTTTATATATTAAAACTATTTTTGTAATTATTAAACTATTTTTGTAATTATTAAACTATTTTTTGTAATTATATATATAAATCATGTATAATAACAATTTTTTTAAAAAAATATTAAACTATTTTTGTAATTATTAAAAAAATAAACATTTTTAATATCTATAAAACATCTTTTGTGATTAAAAGCTATTATTTGAGTTTTTTTTTAAAATATATATATATATATATAGGTCTTATGATGATCAGAGCCGACCTCGACAGCGTCGTAGTCGTGGTGGTACGGGGAGCCACTCCATTCAGGGTTCCGTATCGCCCCAC
Source organism: Moricandia arvensis (assembly GCA_905132765.1). Classification (NCBI taxonomy): domain Eukaryota; kingdom Viridiplantae; phylum Streptophyta; class Magnoliopsida; order Brassicales; family Brassicaceae; genus Moricandia; species Moricandia arvensis. Next base: position 11,029 of record CAJHQP010007799.1, read on the forward strand.
AGCTCCTACCATACATCTCCCTCTCCATTTCCCTCTCATGCTCCTCCCGCTCCCATTGCTGCACCCGCTCCTGCTCCTGCTCCTGAGGGTCCTCCGGGAGTGATGAGAGTTGCGGAGTTTGTTCGACAGCCCGGTCGTGACCATCTTCCCTATCTCACTCCGTATCCACATGGACGGGGTCAAACATGGTAATTAAACCTTTTTTTCATTAAAATTTGATTCATTTTTAATAATTTGTTCTTTTTATTAGGTTCAACCGATCCTCGAACGGGATCAGCGCATGGATCAACCGTATGATGTACTCGGCCCTCGACAAGGGACATCCGACTTTCACCGACTTCCCTGCCGACAAGCAGCATCTGTGGTTTCAACAGTTTGCGGTAAGTATTCTAATTTTTTACTTATATTTTTAATCTTTAATATAAATTTTCTACTAATAGTGTTTTATTTTCAGCAAGAATTCAACTGGAATGCCGATGAAACCTTGTATATCTATCACCACTTCGTCCATAAAGTTATGGAGAACTATGGGAAGCAGATCCACGAGTGGAAGAAGAAGTGGGAAATAAACAAGGTTGGTTTTCATTTATTAAACAATATTTTAATTTAATAAAATATTTTTTTATTTATTTAACAATTTTTTTTTATTAAAAGGTCCCAAAGTCGATGAACCCCACGGTCTGGCAGGAGTTGGGTGTGCATTGGAGTAAGGATGAGACGAAACAAACTTCTTCCACCAACTCCACCAACCGCATGAGCGACCGTAAAGGGAAGGGCATCTTCAAGCATAACTTGGGTGCTCAATCTATCGCCACTCTGGGGATCGCATGGTAAGCTAGTCGCTTTTTATTCTATTATTTAAGTTTTTAAATTTTATTTTTGTGCATTTCTTCTAATTACTAATGTTTGTTTAATTTATGTTTTTTTTCAAGGCGGAAGAAAATGAGGGCGAGCCGGTTGATGATCTCGCCCTAATGAAGAGGGCGTATACCAACAAGAAGACCGGCCAGATTGATGATGGTGTTGTGAAGGATGTGGTCACCCTTATCGACACTCAGCTGGAAGACGAAGTGTCTCAGCTTCAAACCGAGGATGACGATTCGACGGGTTCGACCTACTTGCCTCGGGTTCGGATCAACGAAATCGTTGAATCGGTAAGTTCTTTTTTAAAGTTCAATTCATCTTTTCTATTATTTAAATTTGGCACTTTTCTATTCAGTCGGTTCCAAAGAAGAAGGGACGTTTGTTCGGTTTGGGTCGTCGGTCCCGGTCGGTTCCGTCTTCTGCTGCACCACCGCCATTTGTTGATCCAGAAGTACTTATGGGTCAGTTGCAGGACAAAGATGATCGCATATCTGCGTTGGAGACCCAGATGGCGACTCAACAGGCGGGCTTTGAGGCACAGAGGAAGCTGAACGAGCAAATGATGGAGATGATGAGGAGGTTGCACCCGAACGAGGTGTTCCCGAGCATGCCAGACCCGAATTCCCAAAACCCATAGTTTTTTTTTCAAAAACTTGATATTTTATTTTTATTTGTACGACTTTGAATTTTATATAATATGTTTTTAATTTTAATTTTAATTTATATTTTTGAATTTAAATTTCAAAAATTTATTTTTTTAAAAAAAATATTCTTTTGGGATATTCCGAGGAACCCTGTTCCTCGGTATATTCCGAGGGAGAGGTTCCTCAGAATATTCCGAGGGAGAGGTTCCTCGAATATTTCGAGGAGCACAGTTCCTCGGTATATTCCGAGGAAGCCATCCCTCAGAAAGTTCCGAGGGAGCACATCCCTCGGAAAATTCTGAGGAACAGGTTCCTCGGAATATACCGAGGAACAGTGCTCCTCGGAATATACCGAGGGATGGCTTCCTCGGAATTTTCCGAGGGAAGGCTTCCTCGGAATATACCGAGGAATAACTTCCTCGGTATATTCCGAGGACTTTTCCGACGAATTGTGGTCCTCACAGTTTCCTCGGAATTTTGTTTCCTCAGAATTCCGTCAGAAAATTCCGAGAGAATTCCGAGGGAAAATGAAATTCCGAGGAGTTTTTTCCGAGGACATATTTCCTCGGTATGTCGTCGGAATACGTTTATTCCGATGACTTACCGACGATTTTGGCCCTTGGAATGAGCTTGTTTTCTTGTAGTGTTTGTTTGATTTGTGGTATATTGTTGAAACTCAACTTTTTTGTTCCATTTACACTCTTATTTATCTTAAAGATCTAACTTTGGTTAACTTTTCCATCTAGCAACTCTAATGGCAGCAAGGAAGGAAATAGTCTGTGCACTCGCGGCAACCGGGGTGAAGCCACAATTCAGACAACAACAGCCACAACAACAGCCAAAACAGGAAGCCACAACTCAATTCCAACGCCCAATACCAGAACCAGGACAGTCCTCAGGAGGCAATGATGTGGAAGAGGTAACAAGAGCCGAGTTCAGACGCTCTCAAGGCTACCACTTGATACGCATTGAGGAATCTGAAGAAGACATCGACCCAATGTTCCGGAACTGTATCAGATCCTTCAATGGTTGGAACTCAGCTCCAGTAAGACGCCCACACCAAGCACATAGACACTCCTCACGAGCCAAGAGTTCTCGTCAATAATATTTCTATAAACCATTGCTTCTGTCTGTGTTTTATTTGATTATGGATTGTACTGAATCAAAATTATTTCTTTTGGCATGTTTGTTATTTGTGTCTTTTAATTTACTTAAAATCTAGATTTTAGATTATTATTTTTTATTTACAATTTATGCTATTCAATATTCCGAATAAAGCAATTAATTATATCAGGAAAATTAAAAATAGCAATCAAAATTAATTTTCAAATGTTTCATTTTACGAAATATTTAGCATTTCAAAATAGCTATGGAAATTAACATCCTAGCACAAGAAAGTATTACGTAACGTATAGACAAAGCTATTATAGGTGCAAAACTCGAAAACCGCAAGCGTTGCAACAACATATTCCATGGCAAGAGAAAGCTGTCATCAGAAAATATGTTACGACAAAAATAAAACGCCATATCAAAATATAATACAGCATAAACAAGACGCTATAAAAGAAATTTAATTTAGCAATAAAACAATGCTATAATATAGAAACTTTTAATAGCACACGAAAATGTGCTACAATAGGGGGGGGGTCTACTATAGCTACGGCTGTCATAGCGTAAGTGTTTTCACTACTAAAACGATACAATAGCGTTTCCACGGCGCTGGTAATGTTGATATCTCTTGTAGTGGAAATTCGCTGATAGTTTGGATAAGGAGCAGATGGCTGAGGTAAAGGAAAATCTGGACAAAGCTCATAAACTTCTCAAGAAACATGTTAGCTTCACGAAAGATGTGGAGACTGTAGATGTCGACAGTGTCAGAGGTGATGAGGAGGATATGAACTACGTCAGTGGTACTGATTTTAAGAGTCAAAGGTATGGGAATCAGAGTGGAAATAGAAACTTTGATGGCTTTGTCCAGAGAAGTAAATTCAGCAACAACCAAAACTCGCAATACAAAAAACCCTTCAACAAAAACAAGAGTGCTTTCACAAGAAATTATGAAGTCTCTTCTTATCAATATCCTTCTCCATCAAGTCAAGAAAGCAAACTGGAATCCATTATTGATCAGGTTCCTGAAGGAAATCAGATCCGAAATTGGCCGTGAAGTTCAATAGGAAGATTGATATTGTCTACACAATCTGAATGACCAGTTGAAGCCCTAAGCACCCATGTATGAAGCTGGAGACTCAAGTGATTCAGACTAGTGATGCTAGAAGAAGATAGGAAGCTTTGATTAATGGTGAAAGTGAGACTGGACAGAAACACCACGTGAGTGCCATCATAGATGATGATTTCTAGAAAGTGGTGAAGCATGAGGATCATCGATCAACACCTCTTGAAGAATTCCTGGGTTCTTGTCATACGTAAAGCATCGATCGACACTATGCAGACGTCGATCAACACCCACCTATGATGCATCGAGTATAGTTACCAAGAATCGATTGACACTGTCTGTATGCCGATCGACACCCATCTCATACACCAATAAAGCCGATGGTTGACATCAATCAACAACCAAATTTTGGTCAGCGTCCTCATGAGTACGATGCACCAGAGCCTATTATCTATCAACTGGATATTGAGGGACATGTTCTGATTGGGGGAAGAAATAAGATCAAGGTTCCTAAGCATCAGAGAAGAGAGGCTAACGATAAAGAGATGAATAGTTTCACCAAGAGGGTACTAAGGATCCCTGAAGAAGTGCCTTTCAATGAATCCTATTACCAATACAAGCTCTGGGTATTTTTTTGAGAGAGCAGAGAGACAAAAGAGGACATCAAGCGATGGTTCTATCAAATCAGAGAGAAGATGCAAAAGAAGGAAAGTAAACGAAGAAGAAAAGTTACCCATAGAAGTTTGAAGTTTGTAGTTCTATGTACTTGCCTAGGGCAATGGAAAGTCAGCTAGGTCTCAAGATTGAACCTTCTAGTGACTCATTTACATCTGTTGATTGCTCTAAAGTGGATTCAGGAGAGCTTATCAAAGACCTTTAAGTGAAAATCGGTAATGCTATAGTCCCCGTAGAATTTCATGTGATGGATATTCAGATTGATTGGAATACATCTCTACTTCTTGGGAGAGCCTTTATGGCTACTGCAGGAGCTGTTTGCGACATGCAGACAAATAAGTTGTGCCTGACATTCATCGATGAGAATGTTTACTATGGCCATGTTCGAGTGTTTAGAGGGAATACATCCTACATTGAGTTGGGTGATGATGACCCACGATTTGTGGCAGCAGTTTATTCTTGTTCTGGTAGAGAGAATGAAGATCAAGATTTAGTTTCGATCAACACCCAGCCAGCAGCAATTGACATCAGAGCGATTTTAAAATACTGGATGCCTTATAGCTTGAATCAATTACTTCTCGCAGAGCTATTCTCACACTGTAGATTTCCGTTAATTGAGATAAGCCAAGATTCTTGACTTTCCCTGAGAATCCGGATTCTCTGCATAAACACACGAATAAGAAAAGAGAAAGATAACAAATATCGTAAGAAATTGCACAAAGGCGTTTTATTGATTAATGTGAAAAATATTTAACATAGTTTCATCGAAAAAGGATGGGCAGAAATCCGTCAACAGTGGAGAACGTAAGAACAAAGCAGTAAAACGTTCTAAGTATGGAACTCGCTAGTCTAGCCAACTATGTTCTAAGTTCTCCTCAAGATAATAGAGATTTCCTAATGTCTAATTTTGGATCCTTGCCTTCAAAGCTCGTGGTCGTGTATATATAGTCTCCCAAAGTCGTTCATCTTCCGTTATTCTCTCGATATTTTATTATATCTTCTTCTCGCATATTTTCTTATCCTCTCATTCTTCATTTTTATCTTGGAAAGTGTAGATTTATCCATTTTATCCATTTATTTATGGATGAGTCATTGCAATTTGAGCCTGTTCTCATTTAAAACCGTATGTGGGCTTTCGTCGTGTTCTAGGCCGTTTCGGCCAATTTTATTACTTATGCATTTTTACGATTATTCATGGAGAAATCAACGATTTGTCCGATGTCCATTTTCTAAGTCGTTGGTATTTAAAAATGAACTGAATCAACTCATTTAGTCTAGGATACAATGGTGTTGAGTTAACATGTATCGTCCTACTGTCTGACTTGAACTTTTATGAGAAAACACATATTACTTGTTTTCTTCGTAAAACCTCAATAAAAACTCTAATTAAGACGAAACGAAAGACATTTTGATCGTGATTCAAAGTATAAAGTGATGAGAACTTTTAGCAGCAATGAGAGAGATCTGTGTGGTGATGATAAATCTGTTTGGAGATTAGAGAGCTCTGTGTGGCAATGAGAGAGCATGTGGGCGATCAGAGCTTGTTTGTAGTGATGAGAGAGCTGTGTGGTGATGAGAGAGCTCTGTGTGGAGATGAGAGAGAGAGAGAGGCTACGGGGTTATCAGAGCTTGTGTATGGAGATGAGAGAGGCTGTGGGGTGATGAGAAAATCATGTGGGGGGGGGGGGGGATGACAGAGCTCTGTGTGGCGATTAGAGAGATGTGTGGCGATGAGAGAGCTCTGTGGGGGCGATGAGAGCTGGTGTAAGCGATGAGAGAGGCTGTGTGGCAATGATAGCTTGAGTGTGTTGATGAGATCCTTTCATTCTCTTCTCCCTTTTCCCTTCCAATCTCGTTAACCATCCATACACTTTCGTAGTTTTAAAAGTTATTCTTTAAGCGTTTTTTTGCAGAAACTTTTCGACGTTTATTATCTCATAAATTTATTTCTTTAGAAATAACTTTCTCGGTAGTCGTTGGTATAACTTTAAAGCAATCTTGGACGTTTATTTCAAGATTACCAATTTTGACCCCAGAAGTTAGGCTCTCAGCTTGTAATATTTACATATGATTCTTGCGAGTTAGTGATAAGCGTTTAATGAGAATCTACGGCTAGGAATGCTTTTCCCTTTTCTCGGAAGTTTTCTTCTGTTGATTAGTTTATTGCGGAAAGTTATTCCATGCCCACATTCTATAAATATGAGGCTCTCCTCTTCCATTCTTCCCACACTTATTATATTCTCTAACTTCTCTCTACTTTTCCTTTTTTCAAAAAGTTTCCCAAGCCAGGATTACTACCTTCCGTTATGAATTGAAGAGTCGTGGTGCTGAGATGGAGAGGACTCTTCGTCTGAGTTCGTCGGGTTCTCCTCTTCTGAATGACGTACTATTTCATACAGCTAATTTTTTTCTATTTTCGCGATGAGTTGATTCGTTGTTATGAAGAGATGGAGAAATATCCTTATGTTGATTCGCCACTCTCCTACCCCGATCGGTGTTCCAACTCCCATGGCCGAGTTACCACCTATCCCTGCGGCTGTTCCTGAAAATGGGGCAGTTATTGTGGCTTGTGTCTGCCCCTGATGCTGTGGCACAGCAGTCAGAATAATATACGGCTCCAACCCCACTTGCCGAAGCCGAGCAGGCTCTTGAGTCCATGCCCACTCCTACATCCAAGAGAGAGATTGTTTTAGGATTGCGTGCTCCTAATGCTGCACCGAAATTTGTAAGAGGTCTTGCGTCAATCCTGAGGCGGTTGAGAAGAGAAGATACGTTAAAGGTTGCCGAGGACGGGCATTCATCTTTGGAGCATCCGATTCTAGTTTGATGTTGAAGCATCATGCGAAGGTTTGATTACAAGACTTCTTTTCGTCAGCATGTTAACTTTTCTTACTCCCTTTCTGGTTCTCAGTTTGTGTCTTGATAGACGGGATGATTAATGATGGTGTATCCAAGAATGAGCGACTTGCGAAAGAGCTTGCTGAATCGAAGAAATTTTGTCGTAGTTGGAGATGAAGCTAGTGGTTATCGAGGATGACCATTTCCTTGAGATGTCGCAGTCGGAGGCTCGGATCGGCGAGCTCGAGAAGGATCTTGTAAAGACTGAAAACTCCTTTCTCAAAGCAAAGAAGTCTAAGAAGTCTAAAGCTTTGGTGGTGCGTCGTTTGCAGTGTCAAATTCAGAGCGAGCGAGAGTCAACAAGCTGTGGGGTTGAGAAAGTTAAGGTCTAGATTAAGAGTGCTTTATGCACCGAGTTTCAGTCTTGTTTGTCAATGCGAACTCATTGGATTCCCTGATGATGATTCACATTAGGGACATTGCTTTGGCTGCCATCGAACGAAGCACGAATGAGGTACCGTAGTTTCAAGGGAGCAAATTTTCGTCTCTGAAGGTAGAAGAGGCTACATTGTCTGCCTGTAAAGGAGAGTTGTGAGGTATCAAGGGAGACTTTGACTTGATATTCACTGGTCTGAAATCCAAAAATCCGATTGCATCCTTTCCCCCACTTTCCGATGATCCTGAGAAGTAGGGTGTAACGCCCCGACCGCCCATGTTTAATGGGCCACCCACACCCGCTCTCTCAGCCCGTGAGTCCCATCCCGTTCCAACGGTCAGTGCGTAAATTTTCCAAGGCTCGAAATCATTGTTTACTGACCCTGTAATCACCACCCGATCTTTCCTCGTGTTTTGACCTCACTCACATGGTATCGCGAATCAGTTCCTGATAGGTCACCCATCCTTTCACTACTCCAGCCGCAAGCACGGTTAACCCTAGAGTTCTAAAAGGATGTGTGATGGAAAAGGTAAGTCAACTTTGGTGTCATAGGTAAGCAAATCAATTCTCTTAAGCTTTTCCACATATCACAACTCGATATGTTACAATTCACCCTCTCTCAAAGAACGCAACATCCTCATTGCGCCCCAAGACAGGTCTCAAGACGCCTCTCGGATCAGAACCGAGATGGCTAACCAGCTCTGATACCACTTGTAACGCCTTCGACTGCTCACGGCTAATGGGCCACCCACGCTTGCTCTCTCGGCCCGTGGGCCCCGTCCCGTTCCAACGGTTAGTGCGTAAATTTTCTAAGGCTTGAAATCATTGTTTACTGACCATGCAGTCCTCACTACCTGACCTTTCCCTGTGTTTTGACCTCACTCGCACGGTATTGCAAATCACTTCCCGATAGGTCACTCATCCTTTCACTATTAAGTAGAAGACTATGTGGTGGGCGGGGGTTCGGGGATGCCCGAGCTAGCGATGCTGATTTGGTGGTCGGGGGTTCAGAGGCGTCTGAGCTAGCGACACAGATTGTGTGGTGCGTGGTGCTGGGTGCTGAGACGTTTGCAGTTGACGCAGATATGGTGGGTGGCAGTAAAGAGAGAAGTTGTACTAGTGACGCAGAGTATGTATATCCTTATGAGGAAATATGGGGTGTATGGACTAGCTATATGCTATTCATCGCATTGTTTTTTTTTGTGTGATACTTTAGGCATCGTGTTTATTCATGTTAGAGCTAAACTTCTATAGTGGGAGTTCTATTTACTCAAATGAGTGGTTTGCGTGTCTAGCATCCCATACCTCACTGAGTGACTCCTCTGTTACTCACCCCTATTTCCTTTCCCCATTCAGGTGAGGATTAGCGAGCATGAGTGATTCTATCGGATTCGTGCTTTTGGACTATTTTCTTTGCTTATTTTCAAGACTTCTATTTATAATATTATCGACATTATTCGGGTTTATTTATCTTATTGGGTTATTGTGTTTTGAGAATATTTATGAAATTTAGTAAAAGAGTTCAAGATTATTATTTATTTTATTATTTCGAAAAATGCAGGTTTTACACTCTCTTGATTAGCTTAGGGTTAAACAGGGTTATGACAGACTAGCCAAACTATAAAATTGCTAAGGCGATATAGATATCCATCGGTTGAATTTCTATTAATGATGTGTTCTAGAGTAGCTAACTAGAATCATGTTCTTAGGATTGTAGACAACTAAGACAGTAGGTTCCTGCATGAATTGAATCTTTTGAGCTAGGTTGCTAAATACATGCGATAGCTGGTCTAGGAAGTTAGTGAACCAATAAATAGGACAATATACCGAATTTAAGGTAGTCGTCGATCAATGCTTTTTTGCCTACAATCGATCGACGACTCATTTCGTGTTCATTAGCGAGAGCTAGAATACTAGACTTAGATAATTATTAGACACACATGCGACAGCTGAATATTTATACACTAGAGTTCGAGTTCTAGAATATCACACAACACACACACACAAACACACACACACATTTTGGCTTCTATATCTCTATAATCTTGATTACCTGAAACTCTAAATATAACTATTTTCTCATATTGTCCTACAACTATCTAATCAACTGCTTTATTGTTTACTGTTATTAATTACTTACCTAGCTTAATCTACATATCTATAAATCTAGTGTGTGTCCACGCTCCTTGTGGGTTCGATCTCTACGTACTACTACAACTGAAACTCTTATTTGAGAGAAGAAGCTTCTCATAGGGTAATTTGAGAGCATATCATTAAGTTAATCCGTATCGTCCTGACGTTTGACTTTGAACGTTTACGAGAAAACACATATTACTTGTTTTCTTCGTAAACCTCAACAAAACTCAAATTGAGACAAAACAAATGACATTTTGATCAAAATTCATAAGGAGAACATGATGTGAATCTTGTGTGGCGATGAGAGAAGCTGTGGGGGCGATCAGAGCTTGTGTGTGGAAATGAGAAGGCTGTGGGGCGATTAGAGAGGCTGGTGAGGCGATGAGAGAGCTGCTGAGTGGCAATGAGAGAGATGTGTGGCAATGAGAGAGCTCTGTGGGGCGATGAGAGCATGTGTGTGAGGATGAGAGAGGCTGTGGGGGGCGATGAGAGCTTGAGTGTGGCGATGAGAGCCTTTCATTCTCTTATCCTTGTCCCTTACTATCTTGTTACCATCTGTAACACATTTTGTAGCTTCGAAACTTATAAGATTTTTCTCGTCGGAAACTTTCCAAAGTTTATTTTCTCGTAAAGTTATTTCTTAAGATAACAACTTTCTTGTAGTTGTCGGTATAACTTTAAAGCAATCTTCAACATTGATTTCGAGATTATCGATACTGACCAAACAGAGACCACACCAATGGTATTAGAACCAGACAGTGTGGACTATATAAAGATCAAGATGACTATGCTAGAGCTAATGATGGAAGGATCATCATATATCAAGGATGATATGAAAAGATACTTGAAATGACAAAAAGTGTAGGAAGTCATTATCTGAGCTTACAATAATATGAGGGATGTTTGAAGTTGGACTATCGTTCACCTAGTTATTGGAGTCCACCAGAGTTTATCCAAGAGAGATCAAGTTGGGGATATAATAGTTGTAGTTGGTACAGCCGAAGAGAGAATGTTTGATGATTTATGTAGACAGGCTGGAATGCAATTTACACTACAGAGAATATGTACAATTCTACGCCTTTGACGTGCGCGAAAATATGCTATAATAGGTGTTTCATAGCAAATTAGTAAATGTTATGTCATCGGCAGACATCATAGATACCCCACTACGCGATAGCATTTTTTAACGCTGACGAAATGTGCAGATACGATAGCAATACTTGGATGATATTATTAACTTAATTATCTTCTAGATATTATTTGAGAAGTGATTTGCTACATGTCCGGCAATCAATTTCACTAAACATGTGGAATGACATAGTAGAATTGATGACATTGGTTTAAGCGAAATGTGACATAACAATTACATTTAATGTCGTAAACTTTTTAGAATATGGTAACAACTCATATATCATCATAAGAGTCAACTCATCACGGCTTCACAAGTATCTTCACTAGCTACGTCATTAAATTAGATGTCATCTCCAGAATCTCGTGAGGAAGAGTTGCAGAAACCAAGCAAACCCTATACACATAAGGAATAAAGAAATAACATATAGTCTTCAAAACCTGCATAGATAGAGCGAGAAAAGCTTCCCTCATCTCGAAGGCAATGATACTGGGTCCGCTTGTTGCACATGCTTCCAAGGCTCGGGTAATTGAAGCAAGCTTCCTCATCTCGTTTCTTGCTTCATCTTTAGATGAACAGACACTTTTGATTGTTGATTCCACTGGCTGGAATGTAAGATATGATTTTCAGACGATCTTTCACAACAAGAAACTTAATCTCATGTCTTACGTTCAGTAGAGTGATTAAAATGACATGAAACATTGACAAACAGACGAGAACTTACAATCTTCGTATCATGACTAAATATGACATGAAACATTGGACAAACAGACCAGAACTAACATTCTCTGTATCATCAAAGAATCAGGACAGCTTTCTCTTGTCCCAGCGGTAGATAGATTCACCACCACCAGTCCTATCATTCGTCGAAATGTCCCCTCCTTGAATCATAAACCCCTTGATTAAACGATGATATAGATTCTCCTGAAACAAATACATCAATACCATAAATCATAAGGATCCAACTTTATACGATTACATCAACCCCTGAAACAATGTAACAATACAATAAATAATAAAGGACCCAACTTTATACGGTTTCATCATCCTTAATCATCTGCTCGAATCCCTCCCTCTGATGATTATTGAGAGCATCTCCATCGCCTACTCCATAATTTACTCCATTTTTGAATAAAATAGAGTAGAAAATGGAGTAATGAGTAAAAAAATAAAAGCATTACTCCATTTATAGAGTGATATTTTATTTTTGTTCATCCACTCTATTTCCCCACTCCATTTTAGAGTAAATTATGGGGTGGGGGATGAAGATGCCCTGAACAAATCTAAATAGATTATCAAACATACTGAATTATCGCAATAACAACAACAAAAGGATCAAAGATATTAACAAAGACTGCTGTACCCTCTCACCTTGGGGAGTAGACTGAAAACCACAGTTGGTGAGATGATTCGGAAGCGTCTCGCACGAACAAACCACCGTTGCTCCTTTATCTTCACCACTGTCGTCCTCTTCCTCTGTCTTCTCCGTCTCCCTCTACCGAGGGAGAGAAGAACCTTGAATCTGATCAACAGAGTCTTGAAGAAACATGTACTTGGAATCCTTGGGACTAGCACGAACACAGACGATGAACAATTTATAGACATAACACGATAAAGTGGGAACTTATAAGGAACAAAGCGAGGAGAAAGCAAAAAGCGCATACATTGAGGATCAAACTGGACTTTCCTTGTCTTCTTGGACTTGATTGAGTTATCATCCATGCCGGATCCTATAACGCTCAAAGAGGGAAAATACTAAATTTTTACACCTTTAAATAGAAAATGTGTTATTTCTTAGGTGCTTTTCTAATTTTCACTTAAATCTCATCTTAGAGGAAAATTTAAGTTTTTTTTTATCAGCAAAACGGATATTCTATTACTCAAACTTGAAGGTGGTCTGGGTAATCAGACCGGAATAGAACAACCAATAAAAGTAACTTCCTATAGAAGGATCTAGCTGTCTTAGCTAAAAAATCTGAAAAACTGGTTGCGCACTCGAGGAACATAAGAGATTTTGAAGCCCGGGAAGCAAATCAGTAGCGTTTCTATCCTCTCCAGTTCCGTAGCAAAGCTTGGCCAAGCGTGAGGGTCATTGATCATAGTAATCAGCTCCTTGCATCTGTACTGAAGCTCTGGCATGTCGAATGTTGAAAGCATATTCTCCATCGCCCATCGCAGTGCTTCTACTTCCGAATGCAACGCTGATTCTCGTCTAGGTATATTTCGTGTTCCCATGAGTTAACGATTCCCACCACTGTCCATCCAGATCCATCCACAACCACTAAATTGATCATGGCTGTCCAGGATCCATCTATTAAGCACATATTACCCAAGGTTAAGACTTGGGATTCCTCGTCATTGTTCCCTTGTATCACTGATGACACCACCTCATTTGTAGCAAACCAAGCCTGAAATTCACTCTCAGCATATTCTTACTAGTTTCCAGAGGATCCCTATCTATTCCCCTAAAGAGTTTATCATTTCGAGCCTTCCAAATATACCAATTATCCAGGGATATGGATCTCTGTCTTGTTCAGGTTCAATTATGCTGTTCTTCTCCAGAATAGGTAATCCATGTTCGCATAAATGCTTCGTACTGGAAAGATATCTTGACTCGTTGGAGTTGATGATAGTGCCCAAACTTGTAAAGCAGGCGGACATTCAAAAAATAGTATGGGTTACAGATTCCTCTGGTTCACCACACCTTGGGCAGTAGTTATCACATCTCATATTCCGCCTTACCTAATTCCTTGCTACTGTCCCCCGACGTGTCCAGTTAACAATTTCAATATAAGATGGCAAATTTTCTTTGGCGCCTTAGCTTCCAAGCAAAGGCTTGAAGCTTAGTCACACTTGGCTCTACACTTCATTTTCATTTTTCTCCTTGAGGAGATTCTGGGCTACCCAATATCCGGACTTGACCGTATATTGTCTATTCTTTGTGTAGTTCCAGCAGAATGTGTCCCGTCGATAAGTCGTACTTGTGGCCAAACTCCTAATAAGAGGTATATCGTCAGGCGTTGACATATTGTTCCAGCAAGCCAACATCCCATGTCTTTGGATTCCTGATTAATAAGATCACTGACCCTCATATTTGGATTCATATTGGTGCACAGGTGTAGCTGACCTAGCAGGTGTCATTGGATCCATGGATCCTCCGTCACTTTAACTTCATACCCATAGGGTATCTTCTATCTTATCCCCAGTAACAAAAGCTCCTTTGCCGCAGAAATGCTACTCCACACATAAGAGGATTGTTTACAGAATTACTCGTAAAGGCGAGCTCATCCTGTAATATATTCCCTTCAGAACTCTGGCCACCAGCGAATCAGGGTACTGTACTAGCCTCATATTGTTTTGCCAATAGAGCCAGATTAAACTCGTGATCATGCGAATCCAATCCACCCTCCTCTCTTGGTAAACAGACTTTTTCCCATTTTGATCTTTGTATTCCTCTTTTGGGGGATTAGAGCTCCACCCAAAATTGTGCAATAGCACTGGCAAGATTTTCACATATCTCCAATGGGAGAAGGAAAGTAGACATAACATATGTCGGAAGAGCAAGTAGAATGGATTTGATCAGCACCTCTTTTCCCCCTTTCGAGAGCCATCTATCTGTCCAGCCATTCACTCTATGCATCAACTTGTCTTTAAGGAAAGCCAAAAGTTTGCAACTTAGAACCGCTAATATCTTCTTGGATACCCAGCTAAGACCCAATCCTCCTTCATTCTGTATACTAAGTGCATCTTTAAATTCCTGCCTGGTGGTTGCATTAATTCGCTTACCAAGTGTAAGGAAGATTTATCAAAATTGGATGCATTGGCCTGATGCTTTTCCATACGTCTTGACTACTTCATTACTTCTTCCACATTCATGGGGTCGCCTTACAGAAGAAAAAGCTATCATCAGCAAAGAGAAGGTGGGATACGATGACACGGCGCGTGTGACGCACATCCATGTTATCTTTCTTGTTCTCTGCGTGATTGAGAAGGCTAACCGACGCGCTTCCGTGCATAGAATAAAAATGAAAGGAGACAAAGGATCTCCTTGGCGTAGACTCTCCCCTGGAATTAATATTTCTCTTCGGCTGCCCATTCAGGAGAACTTTATATTGTACTGATGTAATGCATCTCATTATCCAGGTAATCCACGTTTCCGAAAATCCCATCTTTCTCATGAAAACTTCAATAACAACCATTCCATCCTGTTATATGTTGCTCATATCCGTCTTGATGGCATTCTTTTATTGCGTCCGCTTGGCTTAGTCCTAAGTGGCCGTGAAACATCTCCTGAGCAATCATAATATTATCCACAATCTGTCCTTCCAGCAACAAAGCTGAACTGAGTTTCCGAAATTAAGACCCTGGTAGCACTTTCTTGAGTCCTCTGGCATAAGACCTTAAAGATAATTTTGTAACTTGCGTTGCATAAACTAATGGCCCAAAATTGAGCCATTTCATTAGGCTTTGTTGTCTTTGGGATGAGACAAATATTTGTTTCATTCAGTCCAGCTGGCTTTGTCCCCTCGGTAAGGAATTTATTAACCATAAGAGTTAAGTCATCCTTTACTAATGTCCAGAACTTCTGGTAAAAAGCCGCAGTCATCCCATCTGGCCCAGGGCTTTTTCTGGGTGCATATCAAAGAGTGCTAGCTTCACCTCCCATTCAAAATCGGGGCTGTTAGACTTTCATTCATTGGCTCCGTGATTATTGTATAAACTTCAGATAGCGCTTCTTCAATATCTTCTAGATTAGAAGACTCATAGATCTGTCTAAAATAGCTAGTAGCAATGGCTACTAGTCCTTCTTCATCTTGCACTACATTTCCATTTTCATCTAGGAGCTGCATGATCTTGTTCCTTGCTCGTCTTTGCTTTGTTAATGCATGGAAAAATTTTGTATTTCGATCACCTTCCCATAGCCAAAATACTCGACTTTTTTTGTTTCCAAAACATTTCTTCTGCCTTAAGAGCATCTGAAAAATTCCTTCAAAGCGGCTGCAATCTCCTCAGTTGTAGCATTATCATCTGCATACAGAGCCTCCACCTTTTCTTTAAGCTCCACAACCATTTTTCCGAGTTAATATTATGTTCTCTCCTCCACTCGCTCAAGGCTTTTTCTGCAGCTGGCAATATGTTCCATTATAGTCCAAATTGGGAGGAAGATCAGGTGATTTCCATCCACTCTAAAATGACCTGGCCGCAATTCCTTATTATCCAACCATCTTTTTATCGAACTTGAATTTTCTTGATCTTCTCGTTGGTTTTGTTGAGTATGTCTGCAAGAATCGGATGATGATCTGATCCCCATAATCTTATATACTTCACCATAGAATGGAGGAAACTTATCATGCCAGTCCGCATTTCCCACAGCCCTATCAAGACGACATCGAACAGTTACTCTTCTTGCTCTCTTTCCAACCCATGATAGCATATCTCCAGTATAATGGAAATTCTAAACATCCACAATCACTTAGCAATTGCTTAAAAGGTAGAAAAGAGCTATCAATTGCGCTATCTTCCTCCTTCTTTTTTATTATGAGCAGTGATTTCATTAAAATCTCCTATCATAAACCAAGGTCCAGTTCTTGTTGTTGAGAACGCGTAAGGCATTCCCAAACTTGATCTCTTCTTTCTAGTACATGATCCTCATAAACAAACGTCATATAGACTTTTATTCCATCAATGATTGCCTCAATTTACTTTTAGGTTTCCGTTTATTGAAACTCTATCGTAGAATTTATCTAACATTATTATATGATACGAAAAATTTCTAAATCATCTACGATAACGTTATAACAATATGCTATCAATGTAGACTTTTGTTGTGTTATTATCATCTCAGCAATATTGGATGATTGAGAAAATGTATGAAAAAACTAGAGTTGAAAGTTGATTACACTAGTGTTATTATTCAGAGACGACAAAAACACATAAACAGAAGAGAAGAAAATCATAAGAAGCTTCGTGGACACATAGTTCGAGATGAGTGACGAAGATGTTGGGACTTGTTTTCCAACAAGTTCCCACTTACCTCTATCAATAGGCTAAAGCTTCCAAAACATCAAGTTAAAAATATAAATAAGTGCTTAATGGGAGGCAACACATTTAACTGAAAAAAGGAAGACAAAGACAATACTAACATCGAATGACAACCCAACTATTGTCGGTCTACACCACTTCACCCTCGATCGACTCTTAACTGTGTTTATTGACACCCAAATCAGACGGCATGTGTACTCTTTTTTTCCTTGTTAATTTACTTGATGTCCTATTTATTTCCTTGCCAATCTTAGACTGTCAAACACTAGGGCAATGTTGTTTAAGTCTGGGGGAGGGTAGTTACTAACATTGTGTTTTCTTTTTGAGCGTTATTTGAAGTCGCTTTATAGAGAAAAAATGAGATGATGAACATTTTCAATCTTATTAATACTTAACCACTCTCTAGCCCATTTCATTGAGGTTATTGACTACAAAAGTGTATTGAATGGAAACACCAAGTGGATAACCTTCCAGTAGCATCCACATTTACTGAGAATGTCTTAAGAAACCAAAGCTAACCTCTAACCTAATAAAATTTTTTTTTTCTTATTTTAGGGTTTCGTATACACAAGATCAAATTTCTCCTGCAAATCTCTCTCTCTTCTCTCTCTCTCTCTCTTCGACATCTAGTAAGAAAAAAAATGAGATGTTATCTTGAAAGATGCAGAGGGGAAGGAAAATTTCCTATGAACTCATTATTCGAATACATAAAGGAATGATTACACACTGTTGGAAGCGAGGGGAAGAAAAAATTCTTATGACACCATTAATCCCCTTCTCTTTTTCAAGAAAAAAAGAAGATGAATAAGATGGACTGCAGCGACGTCAATGATCAATGAGGAGAGGACAGCTGGCATTTGTACAGCTCAGGGGAGTATGTTTGATGAGTTCTACAGAAAATTGATGCAATCTACTTCCCTCTCAACAAAAAGTATTGGGTGGTTAAACAAATGTATAGAAGAGCTACAACTGAAAGTGAATTATACACATGAAATTATTCATAGACAGCAAGAGCACATAACCAGGAGAAGAACCATCAAATATTTGTAGGCACGGGTCCGAGAAGAGCAAGAAGATGTTGATATTTTTTATCTCAACAAGTATTCATTACCTCCATACTAGTCAAAAACATCCAAAACGTCAAGATAATGACTAGAAACAAGCGCTTCATGAGAGGAAATCATTTGGTAAGTTTATTATAGTTTTTATTGATTTTTGTATTTATTTTATTCAGGTTATTCTAGTGAGCATCAATCGACACATGATCAATGTCGATCTACGAGCATCGAGTATCGATTGCCACTTAATTGTGTCGATCGACACTCACCATCGCGAACATGTATACCGATCTTCCTTGTTCAATTTTCGTCCTTATAATTATTTCCCACCAGTCTTGGCATGTATAACCTGGGGACAATTTTGTTTATGTTTGGGAGAGGTATTACTGATATTGTGTTTTATTTTAAGATTTATTTTATGTGTTTTATTGGAGCTTAATATAGTTCAAGAAGAATATAAGTAATTTTTCAATTTTACTTATTATCTAACCAATATCTAGTACCATTCTAGTTTACTGGTGGCAGGGTGTACAAGATAGAAATACCAAAGTGGATAAAACATCTACACTTGCTGAAGAATGTTTAAAGAAATCAAAGTTGACCTCTAACCTAATCAACTTAATTTTGCTTATTTTGAGTTGGTATACACTGGATTGGATTCCCACCAGTCTTGGCATGTATAACTGAGGACAATTGTTTATGTCTGGAGAGATATTACTGATATTGTGTTTCATTTTAAAATTTATTTTAATGTGTTTTATGAGCTTTAATATAGTCAAGAAAAATATAATTAATTTTTTTCAGTTTTTATTATTTCTAACCAGTATCTAGTACATTCTTAGTTTTTCTGGTGGCAGGGTGTAAAAGATAGAAATACCAAAGTGATTAAAAACATCCACACTTGCTGAGATGTTTAAAGGAATCAAAGTTGACTCTACCTAATCAACCTTAATTTGGCGTTGTTTTGGGCTTGGATACATGACCTGGATTGGATTCTCCTACAAGTTTGGAAGGTAAATTTTGTGTGCTTATGTTCCCGTTCTCTCTCTCGTCTCTCTCTCTCTCTCTCTCTCTCTCTCTCTCTCTCTCTTCTCTCTCTCGTCTCTCTCATCTCTCTCTCTCTCTCTCTCTCCTCGTCTCTCGTCTCTCTTCTCTGCTCTCTCTTCTCTCTCTCTCTCTCTCTCTCTCTTTTCTTTCATCTCTCTCCTCTCTCTCTCTCTCATCTCATCTCTCTCTCTCGGTCTCTCTCTCTCTCTCTCTCTCTCTCTCTCTCTCTCCTCGTCTCTC
>CAJHQP010007800.1:0-30294 GCA_905132765.1 Moricandia arvensis
TTGGGTGATTAGTGTTGTGATAGACAGTTTTGAGGATGATTAGCTTGCATTGAGTGAGTTGGTAGTCTAACCATAAAACGAATACTGTAACCTGTTTGTGCAACACGTCGCTTTGTTAAGTGACTATTATGGCTGCCTACTGATGGATTATTGGAAGTACTGAAACGAGCTAAGAGACATGAAATACCACAGATTCAAGCCTATACATCCAGATTGGTTAGAAATCTGATTGCGCAACGAAAACTGGTAATATACACTTCCTGTAAAGTCCTGCAGCGTACCATGGTGGGTGCTTCTAAGATTTATAGAATAAAAGTTTTTTGAGTTTCGGATACAGACTACATAGAAATGGTAAAGAGAGTTAAAGAATGTTGCTAGGAATATAAAACTGACCACTGACTATAGAGAAGGCAACATTACTATGCAGCCACCTGCTGGGCAGCTTTTACATAACACATATAAGACTTACTCAATTATCCTCTTATCTCTCTTTCACTCTTTTTCCTTCACATTCTGTCTAATCACAGATACAGACCATCAGGAGGCTAACCAAACGCATTGTTAAGTCTTCTTTTGCTCATTACTCAGTTTTGGTTATCAATTTATCATTGGATCAATCGCATTGTTACCATCTGAGGCTCTGCTGCTTTCCCCGCTATGCCGCTCCACAGGCATCACTCAGCTGCACAGTAGTTTTTGATTATATCAGTTCTCTCTTACGTAAACTATATAACAACGCATATGTATATATATATATATGAGATTATCGTTAAGCCGTATCTGTGAAAGAAGCTTTTGGCATTTGAACATGAAAAGAGGCAAACAAAAGACGAATGAATTTTCCCAATGATGAAACACATTCAACCTGGTGATCGATCCAGAGACATAGGTCCTTGCATCTCTACATAGTTGAAAAGAAGAAATTTGTCAAAGAGTTTTTCGTAATGTCTGATAACAATAATTCTCCAGTACGTCATTTACTTAAATCAGATTATTAGAAACTAGAAAGATGCACAAGTCAAGGGATGAGGTTGAAAATGATTTAATAATAGTATGAGCTTTTGGGTGTACCAAGTGAATTGACGCAACCCTTTCACGGCATCAAAGTTCTTGTATGTATAGCCAAGCAAAGCTTAAATCCTTGGGAGAAGATTCTGGCATAAAAATGGAAAAAAGGATGTGTCATTCAAAAGTGAACATCTATGAAAACAAGTTTCATTTCAGATAATAAAAAAATATATCAAAGCACATAATGTGATGTGGAGTATCGACATCCATTCACATATCTTGGCATATAAACGCCGCTGGCATTACGTATACACTGGACAATAATTACAAACCTTCCTGGAGGTACGCGCGATTTAGTTCTTTCAGCTGCAGGGGAATTCACCTGAGATGATATCAAGAAATTGAGTAAGCACGCCTCACATATCATAGGAAATTACCGAAATTCAGATGCTAAAATATCATATATGTTACAAGAGTGGCTATTCTTCATCAATTCACAAATTCACAAACAAACAAATTCTAGGTCATAGATCAATTCTTAATACAAATATGGTTTAAACTAACAGGTATGATTTGCGCAATAACTATAAGATATGAACCGTCCAAATTTATGTATAGCCTTCATACTGCGATAGTTATGATAGCTCTTCAAGTATGCCTATTCACCTGGAAAACAGTTTTCAAATAATGCAAGAGGGTGAAAAGGAAGAATCTATGACATACTTCATCAAACTTCATAAAGTTTTGTGTATCTAGCTCGTCGTTCACTTCTGGTTTGTAAGCAGCCTCATTTCATAGAGCTTTTCCCAGACGACATCCTTAAACCAAGGATGAACTGATGCAGATTTAAGGTACAAGTTAATATAAAGAAAAATGGCGAAGCTTAACACAGGTGCTACTTAGTCTTCTAACGGAACATCCTTACCTTGATTTGCTGGGCTCCTCCTCCAGTGCCAAGTCTATGGTCGACGTTGCATAGCAACCTGCAGATAAGATCTTTTGCTTCGGGTGACAACTTAGCATCCTCAGGAAATTGCAAATGATTTCTCCAATTGGACAATCTAGCAGGAAGAAATAAGACTTCATGAGTATGATCACTGAACCATACAAAAATGTCTAGTTTTCTGTTCTGCATCTACAAAGAACGAACAGAAGAAAATATATGGAAAAAAAATATTATAAGATTTTTTACAGCAAAAAAAACCATTATAAGATTTTAACATTTTGCTAACTCAGGACGCACATAAAGTTTAGTAGGAAATAAGTCAAATTCTTTATGATCAACTGTTTAAAATTTTACAGCAGAAAACTCACTCAATAGTGATCATAACAGCAGAATGCAATACCTTTCTGCATGTCGATAATGGATCATCTGCATAAAAAGGAGGATACCCAACGAGCATTTCGTACATAATTGCACCTAAGGACCACCAATCACATTCCATGCCATATCCTTTCTTCAGTAAAACTTCAGGAGCAATATAGTCCGGTGTTCCCACAGTCGAAAATGCCTTTAAAAAGGAGAGAACGATCAGAGAACAATATCGCCAGTTATTGCCATGCATTATTTCTATTCAGGAATACGATCAGAGAGCAATATAGTCGGGTGTTCCCACAGTTATATTTGGTATATTCAGGAATCAGAGCAATATAGAAAATACAGAGGGAAATTTTATACTCCAACAAAAAAACATACTAGTGTTCTGCGATTCATCTGCCAATGCTGAAGTTGTTCTTGGGGACTGCGCCAGCTTCTTTTGTTATCAGTGTCGGGAAAAAGCTCTATCAACATCCATAGGTTCCGTAACAGCTTCATCATCGGTGGCCCTATTCTCCTGTATAGAAGGCAAAGTTCTACAATCAAGAGGCTTACAAGCCCAAAATCCGAGAGTTTCATGTGTCCATCTTTGTCCAAAAGAAGGTTGTCAGGTTTGATATCCCTGCAAAAAGAGTGGAAAGACAGGTCAACAAGATGTACAAAAGTTCACTGTTTGCACCAAAAGCTTGCAAACTAAGATAATTTCCAAAATCCACCTATGAATATAGTTGTATCTGTGTATGGACTCAATGGCCAGGACACTTTGAGCAATATAAAATCTTGCAACATCTTCCCGCAATGTATCCTCCCTCATGAGCAAAGTCATCATATCACCACCAGGGAGGTATTCCATAATCAAGTATAAATACTCGGCATCCTGAAATGAATAGTAGAGTTTCACTATATAATGGCTTGCAACCTCAGCCAGCAGATTCCTCTCTGCTCTGACATGTTCCACCTACAAAATGTATGTTTACTTAATCAGATACAAGGAAGAGAAAGACCAGGTACGTAAACTCAGAGAAAATCATACACATAGTTTGTTTTCGCTGTAAACGAGGATACATTATAACCAGTATGCTTGTTATTTGATATGCTAGGCATATGCCGGCATCTTGAAATCGAACCATGAAATCGAAACTTAACACATGAAGACGCAATCTCCTTAACTTTGCAACATATTGTTATCAGTGCACAGAAGAAAACACATGCAGTCACCAGATTAAAGCTAAACTACACTATAAGCTGGTAAGCATATAAAAGACGATGCCAAATATTATTATTATCACACTCATAATGACAGACAAGACTAACTTTAAGCTCCAGCGAACAATAGTAGTCAACAGAGTGGCACTCTGTTCCAACTATTTAGCGAATGTTTACCTGTCCTTTCATGACCATTTCAGATTTCTTTAACTTCTTCATAGCATAAATATTTCCGGACTTTTTCTCACACGACATAAGCGAACCTGAAAAGCAGATTAAGTTATCTATGAGATTAACGTACGCATAATCATGACGCAAAGAATGTGTATATGAAACTAAAGGCACAGGCAGTATCTTGTTGTACAAACCTCACCCAAAAGCACCTCTTCCGATGATTGTCAAAAGCTCAAAGTCATCAACACTTATCTTGTTCCTTTTAAGCCTCATAAACTCAGTCTCTTTTTCTCTCCAGATCTTTAATCATGTTCATCGTGCTCCTCCTTCGGCACTCCAGAAGAAGCTAACTTTCTTTCTAAGATCCAGCGTCTGCAAAAAAATCAAACAATGTCAGTTACACAACACAAGCAGCTTTCATATCATTAATAGTGTAATACGGAAACCATACTCCATTGTGTTTTTTTATAAGAACAGAAATGTTGAAGCTAAACAATGGTTCGGATAGCAAGAATCGGATCTCCTAATGTTTCATTTTACTTAGATCAGTCATAGTAGTGAAGAGAAGAGAACATGAGCTTAACAGGCTTCAAATCTCAAGTTCGCTATGCACAATCAAACTCAGCAACTAGTAATAGATACAGATACTTGGTTGCTTTACAAAGCAAAGAAGCTACATAACTTAACCAGATTTTCCTTAGCCACCAATGACTAAAACGTTAACAGTACAACAGGCGTAACCACCATGATTATCATCAGAGACGAGACTAATCAAAGCTCACACAACTAATTTTGCCCTAAACAGTGTCTCCAAAAACCAAAAAACGATATTCCAAATCTCAAATCAGAGACGATTACTACCTCTCTTTCCTCTCCTGAATGTTCTTATTCTGAGCTTTGTAGTGATTCTCGATGTACTGCTTAGCAGCCGCCACTTTCTCCATGGTCAAGCTCGATCCAGCACCTCCTCGTCCGTACCGTTCTCTTCCTCCTGTATATCCTCCATCTCCTCTTCCTCTCTCTCTCTCTCACCAGTCCTCTTCTTCTTCTCTCGACGTGAATGGCTATGGAAGCACCCTCTCTCTCAGCACTCTCTCTCGCTCTGGAAATTCTTAAAGAGAGATGACGATAGTGATTTTACAATCTTACCCCTAGGAGCCGAACTTC
Organism: Moricandia arvensis; assembly: GCA_905132765.1. Classification (NCBI taxonomy): domain Eukaryota; kingdom Viridiplantae; phylum Streptophyta; class Magnoliopsida; order Brassicales; family Brassicaceae; genus Moricandia; species Moricandia arvensis. The sequence continues at coordinate 4,874 of CAJHQP010007800.1, forward strand.
TAATAGACACGTGTCGCATTATATTTAAATGGCACTCTGTATTTGGGAAAAGATTCAGAATACATACTGTACAATTTACAACCTAATCTCAGTAGATTTGCTTCCTAAATTTTATTTGTTTTATTGCTATATATTATTTCACTAATTATCTTTATTTTTTTTTAAGTAGAGATTTTATTTATAATTCCAGATATGTCTGGTTGGAGATAGAGAGAGTGTGTGTTTTGCTGTCAGGGGCATGATTGGAATTCGAAGTTCGTCTCAATAAGTTTTTTTGTACAACGAAGCTGAAGATGTTAGCTTCGTGATTGGGACGTGGGTTTCACACGCGCATAGGATTCGATGGGCTGTGAAGCTTGTGATAGTATTAAGTATTTAATTATTGGGATCCATTATTTATGTAAAAAAAAAGGTGTAGCTACTTTGGCCTTCTGTTTCTAATCAAGATAATTATGTTGCGTAAAAGTATCCTAATTTTAACAGTTATAGACTATATGGTATGTACGTTTTCTACATTTGTATGCAGTTTAGCTGTCACACTCCTGTAATGATTATACATTCTCCAAAGTAATAACCATTTATGTTTAAAGTTATTAACTTATTATTAAAAAAAAGCTGTGTAACAACTGTGAAACAACAGTTATAGTAAAAGAAATAAATTTGATCAAAAAGAGTTAATCTGATACTTATAGGAAGATGAAGTTGCTCATTGTCCATTTTTATTCATTTTTAGTTTTGATATACTGTTTAAACATGCTAGATCAAGTAGAATGGTGAAAAATGTTATGACCGTTCAGACAAGCATACTGTTCTTACACAGATGAATGATAGTGATTTCAGTTGTTATGCCGGTCAAGAATTTATATGAAGTCAACCGTTCTTGGTTTTGACCAATCATAGCCTTGTAAAAAGCTCTTGTATTTTTAAGTCATTTATCAGGATATAAATTAGGTGGAGTCAAATTTTTATGTTTTTCTTCTTTTGGGTATATGAATGTGAGAAAGACATACATGTAAACTAAAAAAAGAAAAATAGAAAAATAAAATGTATTCTCTAAGTAAAAGTGAGAGAAAAAGTGGTGGTGGTGGTCTAGCTGTAAGAGGGAGCAAGTCGTCAGAATGCTGCGTTGTAATCATAATTAGCGACAACGAAATTCACAACAACAAGATGAAAAAAAAAGTAAAAAAGCGTTGTCTATTTTTCCACGTCTCACACGTGGCGATAGATGATTGCTAAATTTGATAGAAAATTATTATATAAAACGCAAATGTTTTTTGGAATTTAGTTCATAAGGGTCGATAAAAAAAGATAAAAAGTGCAAGTGCGGGCTTTTGTATTTTTGCGGAATTGAATGTTACATAACACATGCGAGTGCAGAAGATTCACTATCATGAGTAGGTACTACTGTTTATGTATAAAACAAGTAACACTATTATCTGAAGCCTAGGAATAACTATTTGGGTCATTCTCTGTAAAGCAATGAACAACCATGCTGCATTAAAGAAAAGAGTAACTAGTTTTGTGAAAGAAAATTGTTATCAGACAAGAAACGACAACAAGAAGGGCTCATTGAGAAGGATACAAAATGAGCTCGTGAAGATAGAAAAAAACAATGAGAGAAAAGAGAGTTTTAATAAAAGATGTTTTGGTTTCTTCTTCAGTCACGTTGTATGTTTACGTGACGATTGAGGTAATGCCAACTCAACAAGTTCCTTTTATTACTAGTTTATTAGCTAAGAGCCAATGTTGACACCAGCCGTGAACTATGAAACATCACTTTTAATAGCGAGACATGCCAGATTCTTTCTACAGATACGTTCTATCACAAATCTGATTTTTAAAAGTTGGGAAATTGAATGAGTTTTTAGACAACCAAAGAGTAGTACATGTATAAGTTCCTAACTATTCGTTTGGTTTCTCAAAGTGCTAACCTCCAAATTCGATGTTCAAGCCCCTTGATGGTGGTCGAATCCAGATGAATCCAATACTCAGGCAAGAGACTTTCCTGACCATTCTCGTTCCCTTCGTTTTTGTTTGGCTTGCATCCTGTTGAACTTTTCTTTTCCCTTTTCGAGAAGAGGGTCAACCACAACATATGCATCTGGATCATCTTTGGCGCATCTTGTCCTGCAAGATAGCTTCAGTTTTTCAGGATGGGAAATAATAAACATATACACATGGCTCAAGCTTCCGATCATAATATTCATTATTGGCATGCCCTATCCTATGAACTAAACTGAACGAAGTGCTATAGTAGTACTACATCCACTAGAACTTGTCTCTCTCTCAGGTGAGATGGAACCTAAGAGATTTACCTTGCCATGCTCGGGTGCAAACTTGAGCTTTACTTTCTTCCAATCAGAGACATCTTCTTCTATACTGTCTCTTGGTTCACTACTCGAGCCAAACGGTTTTGCAGAAATGGACTGCTTAAATTTCTCCAATTTTGCCAACACCTGAGAACAAGAGGGAAACAAGGATCAGTTAATAAGATTGTCTTCTAAGACTTTCTTGGGCAGATTCTACAAATTACTTTTCGGAATAAAATCAGGTCACATGGATTTGGTCAGTGAGCAAAGGAGAGTAACGAATCAATAAGAAAACATATTTTAAGATTTAAGCTAGAAGCTCGTGTAACAACTTACAGCATCCTCATTTCCTTGCATTCTGCGCTTCTTCAACTTATGTAACTGTCGGGCGCGTTCAGAAGCGTTGTAAAGCTGTAAATCAACGTCCCCATTTTCCATTCGTTCGGCTTTGGCTTCTGAACCTATTCCTTTTTCTTCAATGATAACTTTTCCATCTTCGGTTTCTCATCTTCACTACTTGAAACATCAGACCTGTTAAATAGGATAATAACTAGTAAGTCAATGGCATGTGTTACTGGTTACGCCAACATGAATTAAAGTAAAACAGATTCAAACATAAATCCTTCAGTAAGCAAACTCATTCGAACGGTTTTTTCTCTTTATAGTATGTACGAACATGATGGAACTACAATTGAGCCATGCGAGTAAATGTTCGCTTATATCGCATGAGATATGAAAATCTTATACTTGAAGTCATCTGATAAAGTGAATATATACTATTTGCTTTCCCAACCTTGTAACACTAAATATAAGAGCCAGACATGCTGAGTTATAAGAGACTATAGGGTATAACTGTCGTGTGATTACCTTTTGATAGATTCTTCAGGGGCTTTCACACCAGAGCTCTCTGTTAAGAGGTAAACACGAGGAAATCTAATTAGAATGTACAGAGATAATTATCGATGATATAAACAATACGCAGGAACAGAGAGAGATGTTTCATATTTCTCTCTGGAATACTTGGTGCCAAACATAGAAGCACCAAAACGTGTGATAAGTTTGAACTTTTATTATCAGTTGTTTGAACATAAATTCACTATCTCAGCTTTGAGAGATGGAAAAAGTAATTACTTTTTTTCTGAGTTGGTTTTGGAGGAATATCTCCCATCTCTTTCCTTCTGCTAAGCACTTTGATTCCTCATCTTTGCATCAAATTTAGTCTCGTCTCCATCATCATCGTCATCATCACTATGTCCAACTGGATTGGACACAGGCCAGCTTTTCTCTTTTTGAGCATTTTCTTTCTTAGAACCAGAGCTTCCCGCACAGATAGCACTTCCTTCGAGTCAGGTGCATTCTGAAATGTACAAGCTTTCAATCATCAAAAAGTCTAAAAACTCTAGTTAAGACAAAGAAAGATACCAATTAAAAAACCTTCAATTTTCATCTGATGGCTATGATAAACTGCTAGGCAGAATGGCGGATTACACAGAAACACAGTTAAGAACGGTAAGATTCATTACGTAACAACCAGGAGGATAAGTAATATAGTTATTCGCAATACTTTCCCACTTTACATACTGATTAGCCTAGACTTTCACACAGAAGAGAGGAATCAATGAGAGGGGAAGAAACGCCAGCAAAAAAAGAGAGATTAAATTGTATTATTACCCGTTCTTTATTTGTAGCTTCTGCCTTCAAAAGTCGAGGATCGTTCAACACGTCATGACTGCTCTTAATCTTTTGCTTTACAGCTGCCAGTTCCTTCTCCTCTTCCTCAGCTTCTTCTCCGAATGACAGTAAATTCAATTTCCTGATTGTAGCAAAGACAACAAAAGGAAAAAAGAACTCAACAAACAGTCAAATCAAAGAAAACAGCCTTAAACTAATCGATTATCCATGGATATAGCATCTTACTTCACAGGCTTTTTTGGGGGTTCCTTGACTTCAACAACAGGAACCTGTGATACTTTGCTAGCACTCTAGGAAACAATATCTTCGAAAGGGTTCCACAAAACCTAATGTAATAAAAAACAAGAAAATCACAAGACTGACAAACTCAAGCGTAAATAAAGGGAGCTCAACATTGTCTTACGCATCAGATTTAACTTGTAAGAACTCTACCTCAACAGATAATATTTGGGGCAGGATCCAGAGGACGATCATCTTTACCAGTATCAACCTCTCCTAGTCTCAGAAGATTGAAAATTGAATTCACCAGTTACCTATAAGAACATGATCAAGAACTTAGAATACGAAGCAGAACAAACCACAAAAAGTCAAATTCTTTTTACCTTTCCAAAGATAGTATGCTTCTTATCAAGCCAATCACACTTATCCAAAGTGAAAAAGAACTGACTCCCATTAGTATTCGGTGAGCTCTCATTAGCCATAGCCACAATCCCACGGTGGTTAAACCTCAGCCTCGAATGAAACTCATCCGCAAACACACCTCCGTATATACTCTCTCCACCTGTTACAATACATCACTCACAAACATTCAACATAACGAATCGAATCATACAGACTAAAACCCTAGGAGCTAAATCAGAGGATCTGGGGTAACTTTACCTGTGCCGGAGCCGGTGGGATCTCCGCCTTGGACTAGAATCCGGGAATAACACGGTGGAAGATTGTGTCGTCGAAGTAACCCTCGAGGCAGAGCTGAACGAAGTTCCGTACGATTTGGGAGCTTCCTTAGGCCAAAGCTCGATGTCGATTGGGCCATGAGTTGTATTCACGATGACTTTTCCCTTCGTCGGTGGCTCTAGCACGTAAATCGTCGACATCTCCTCCCTTCTCCTTCTTCTTCTTCTTCTCCGAGATGATTTCTAGCTTCTCGTTTACTTGCTGGCTTCTCCGATAGAGGTACAGTTTCCTTCGCTAGAGTTTTCAATACTAAACCAAAAATATTAGATTAGGTGCGCGCCGCCAATTCAACAATCAAGCCCAGCCCATTATATCAAGAGAACCTATCTAAGCCCAAATACAGCGCCCATTGTCCATTCTACGTGGAATATCAGTAAATTATAATTAGAAAAATAAAATAAAAGGACTTTCTCTCATAAAAGTCTCCAACTTCAAACTAAGAAAGTCAAGTCAACGGTAAACAAGTTAGGCAAGTTGAATATTAAACACCATACATGGCTTGGGCATTTTATCCGTTAAATTTGATTGATTCGTTATCGTTTTTGATTCGATTCAAAAAATCTGGATATCCATAAGTCTTCGAAGCAAACCAAATACTAAAAATCAATATCCATTAGAAACGAACAAATCACAAATATTAAAAATTTAGAGACGGATATCCGCTCTGATCGTCTAATATGCGACATATGTATATCTATAACTAAAATATAATTTTAATGTATATTTCATATATTTATTATTTTAACATATTATTTTATTAATTTTACTCTATAAATTACTTATAAAAGTATAGAAATTAAGAAAAATATATAAATATTCATAAAAACTACATTTCTTAAAAGATATTTTATAAGAAAATTCTATTATTTAATATAAAACATAGAAGTTCATTAATTTTATCTTTATCTTTTCTATTGTGTAAGATATTTAAAAAGTAATAAACTATACAGTTTTTTAGATTCATTTGTATTGAGTAAAGCTGGATGAAGTATCCATTTAATATTGTAAATATAGCCGTTAATATCTGTTAAAATTTCTGGATATCTGAAAAACCAGATATTTTTATCTTTCGAAGCAAAACAAATCGAAAAAATCAGATGTACTGAAGCAAGATGCACGTATACTAAAAACTATAAACAATGAATAGTATACATCCGTGCCACCGCCTACCACATGCGTTGAAACAATAACATCGCAGTCACCGCCCACGTCGTTGTACGACTCAGCAGTTAGACATCAAGGATAGAAGAACAATGTTTGATAGCTTTGTGTGTACATAACACATTTAGAGACCATTTAATTTTGTAGTCACCAGACCAACTTGTTATGTCATGTGTATAGTCTTTTCTCATAACTTCCATGAAGTTACCTTCACTAGCCTACCTTCTTTTCCAGTAAAAGATTATTCAAATGTTCAACTTTCTCAGACACACCAAGTTGGAATCTTCCGTCATTGTATTGACATTCAACGATTTTGTATAATGAGACTTTTTTTACTCTTTTACTAGTCTTTCAGCTTCCACACTACTCTGTATTATATATACAGTCTTCTTCACCTATGTTACTCATATTCATATCTCTCGTCTCGTTTTTCTTCACATTTATTTATTCATTCTTGAAAGGTCCACAGTATTTATTTGAATCTTCTCCATCACCTCTGTAATAAGAATACAAAGAGTAATACTCTCTGATCATTTAACGCCCAAGGAACGTGTGTTGTGTTTGTTGTATTTTTATTGTGGCCATGGGTCTTGAAGTTGGCTCTTTTAGCTTCAAGAACAGTCAACACTACGCACCAGAACTCTCCTAAGGTCCTACTATGAGCGTTCGTTGAGTTTCACAGCTGGGAGTTCCTAAAGAGACCAAGACTGATTCAGGTTTGAGGTTTAGAGACAAAGAAGTCAGCTCCCAACGCTTTGAATGAAGAAACTGTGAGAGTCTCCAGATAAAGAAACCCACACAGTGACTCCACCTCATGAGCCTTTTGTGTTCTTCTCCCCTAGACCTGTCACCGGCTTGATGCAGCTGCGACTACGTTGCAAAAAGTATACAAGACGTTACGGACGAGGAGGAACTTAGCTGATTGTGCTGTCCTTGTTGAGGAGCTCTGGTGAGTTGCATGATCCATCCTCTTCTCTTTTTAATGTCTTTTAAAAATGTTTAAGCTTAATATTTGTGTGTTGCTTGAAACGTTGTAGGTGGAGACTCTTGATGCTGCAACTCTGACATAAGCTCTGTGTCTTTCTTTGAAGAAGAGAAACATGAACCGCTGTTTCAAAATGGGTGCGAGCTAGAACACGAGCTGCTAAGGTTTGACATCATTTTCACAAGTTTCTTTTTCTCTCTGTTTACTTTTAAGTCAAGGTGTTATTAGTTGTTATGAAATACAATGTGTGTCTCACTTTTTGTAGGTTGGAAAGGCTTGTCAAAAGATGAAAAGGCACAGAAGTTAGCTCTTCAACATTGGCTTGAAGCTGTAAGTCCACATGACCTCTCTTTGTGAGCTCCTCTTTGATTCTGTAACCTAATCTTATTGTCACTACCTTGCATCTACAGATTGATCCACGTCATCGTTATGGCCAGCAACTGCACTTCTATTATGATGTCTGGTCAGAGAGCAAGAGCTCACAGCCATTCTTTTACTGGTTAGTCTTACATCCAAAAGAGTTCATCTCATCTCTTCATGTGTTTGAGTCTGTTCTAAACTCTGTTTCCACCTATTGAAACTAAAGGTTTAGACATAGGAGACGGCAAAGATGTAAATCTGAGAAACACCCAAGAAGTGTTCTGCAAAAACAATGCATCACATATCTCTGGACCAGTGAGTTTCTCACCCTCAGACTCAAACCATACTAGTTTAGCTAGCTAGCTTTACCTTCTGAACTCTCACTAACGTCTGTCTTTCTTATAAACCTGTAGATGGAGAGAGAAGCATATGAAGTGATAGTGGAAGATGGGAGACTAATGTTACAAACAAAGCATGACTCTGATCAACTCAACTGAGGAATCAAAGTCAATCTTTGTACTTAGCACAACTAGAACCCTTATACGTAGGGAAGAAGAAGAAAGGTGTGTTCCAGCACTCTAGTTTCTTGTCTGGAGGAGCACAACTGCTTGCAGGAAGATTGGTTGCTCGCGATGGGATCCTGAGGTACTTCGTCTTGCTTCTCTCTCACGTATGATCTGTATTATCTAAACTAAAAGGGTCTTACTCATATGTTTGTTTCTCAGGCTATATGGCCATATAGTGGACACTATCTCCCAACAGAGAAAACTTCAAGGAGTTCATAAGTTTCTTGGAGGAACACTAACGTTGATCTCACCAATGTTAAGGTAAGGAAACAACAAATCTGTAGACCCTTTTGTGTTTCTTGCATCAAGAGAATGTTTGTATTTCACAAGAGATCATCTATATTGCAGAGATGTGCTGTGAATGAAGAATATTCTTCCTCATTCAAATCCACTGCAGGAGGAAAGTTGAGGAATGCTTCAGAGCAAGAAGAGAGAGCTAGACCAGTGTTTGATCCTGCGAAGGACTGTCTTGTAAATGGTCAAGTGGTATGGTCCGAGAATTGGCTGTGTTAGAGATTATCCAATGGAGCTACAGACACAAGCACTAGAGCATGTCAGTCTCTCGCCACGTGTCTCGCCAGCTATTAATACTTTATGGACCGATTCCATCTCCAAGACCGAGTCCTAAAGTTAGGTTTTCCCCACGGTTAGCTTACATGGGGATCCAGCCCCAGAGCTGTAAAAATGCTAAAAACACACACACTTCTTTTAACTTGTTGTGCAGAAAGAGTGAGTTTGATAGAGAAGAAAACCTAACCTCCACATCTTTCTTTGTTCTTTTATATCTTCTGTATATTTCAATTTTTAAATCAGATATTACATTTTTGTACTAGTATAATGAGCTTTGTCTCTTTTCTGCTGTTTTACTTTTGAAATAAATGGAAGTTCAATTCATTTCGTAAGGAAGTAAAGAGTAACAATGAAGACAAAGTGTTTATCAAAACGCATTTTTGGAAATTCATTTGCATGACGTATCTCGCATTGTACAGATAAAATCATGTTCTGCATTGAAACTCAAAATCATTTCACTCATGCATTTCATCTACTCTATGATAGACATGTATAATCATCGAATGCAAAATGTGTACATCAGTTATACTATAGACTCTATGCATGAATCTATTTTTATACATGATCTGAATGCAAATAACACATGTCAGATATTTACATAAGCATGTCTATATTTACATGTTTCAATAGGTAATTATTCTGTAGTAATTTTATTGTTATATTTTGTGGACCACAAGGTTGAAATATTTTGATATCGGATTCTTGGTTTGAAATCTTTACTAAATCTTAATTTTCTAAACTTAAAAATTATATACAAATATAAGATTACAACATCTAACTAATAGCACTATTTAATAGGGAGCCAATAACAGTGGCCATATATAGTTTAATACTTTAAATTAGCTTAGGGAGAACTTTTTGGGTAGGTGTAAGGCTGTGCTTAAAATATTAAGACGAAATTAATAAATGATCAAAATTATACTTGGAGTATTTTTCTTTTTATTACCCAAAAACGTCGACGTGATTCGAAATTCAACTGACTATATCCTTTAAGAGTTTACCTAGCAGTGACAGGCAAATTTGATTGCTTTACTTGAGAGTTTGATAATTCAGCAACCTTAGCCACACGTGAAGATCTAGTAATTTCACATAAAGAAATCGACCCCTAACAGATAACTCATCATCTAAATCGGAAATCACGAGACCACCGTTGATGTATGTGGTTTTATGTATTGGAATATTTTTAATCTCATTTTTCAGCATTCTGATTGTTAAAAAGTAATGGTACCAGAAAAGCCAACTCCTGTAAAGTAACAAGCATACAATTAGTTTGATGTTTTATTCAACAATATCTCTATTTAGTTCGAGCGAGGAATCACCATATGTTTCTTAATCAAACTATCATGACATCTACCATCAAACACTATGTAATATATGAATGCACAACACACACACAACACAAACACAAGCACGACTATTTATATGAGAATTTAGCACTTTCAATAACTAATTAATCTTTAATATGTTTATATTATTATTTTACTTATATTTTAGCTACTTTTATGGTTCATAAGTTTGCAATTCTTTGATATGGGATTCTGTCAAAATCTGAAATCCTTACTAAATCTTAATTTTATAAGATTAAAACGTAAAAGATATAGAAAAATACTAAATTATAACATCTTAACCAATAACACTATTTTTAGGAGGCATTAATACCACTACCATAATTATATAGTCTAGTTAGCCAAAGGAGAACTCTGTGGGTAGGTGGCTATTGCAGCTGTTTTAACTACACAATCTACCGCAAACGCACTAACATTTCTTTCGAATCATTGAAAAAGATTCGTTTTAATTAAAATTGGAATATGGATGGAAATGGAATCTTACATATAGAATCTTAGGACATAATGTTTTAGGTGAGACCAATATATAAAGAATACGTCATGATCGATCCTGGTGGACAACTATTAAAAAGACTAGAAGAGATCACAACAAAAGAAAATGGATCCACTCAAATAATTAAAAAAGAAGATTAAAATAAACGAGTTATTATTACATTCTAACAAATGAATAAAATAAAGATGGGCTTACGTGAGCACATGTGGCAGACATGAAGTTGAAGACAACACCATCAACGGTGGCTAGTGTTACCACATCTCTCTCTAAAGTCTGTTTCAGATTGGGCTCCATGCCATCTATCTCCACGCCATTCATGCTTTTCGCCAAAATGCATTCCTAACTTTGATGATGATTCATGAAAATAAACTTATCTATTAAAATCCGTGTGAGTTGATTCACTTTGGATGATAATAAGGAGTCGTAACTCTTTATAATTGTTGTGTTTTTACTCGTTGTGGTGAAAAAAAAATACTATGGACAAATTTTTTTGAAGACAATTACATGTTTTTTTTTTTAATAATTCGGTGTATTTTGACTCCTAGCAAAATGGGTTCAGACTGCTAGCGAGTGTCCCGTACCAGTCTACGTTATCTGTCGAAATACTTTTCGGTTATCAAACGATGGAGAAATCCAAATGTTAAATTTTATTTCTAGTGACCAACAAAATTCGAACTCAGGTTCGTATTGAGACTGAAACTCCCTCGAAACTACTAAGTCGTCGTCCTCGGTTGGTTCAACTTATATGTTCTAATATAAATTTAACTGGCATTTGGTATCTTGAATTCGTGAGTTTCTTTGTAGATAAAAATAGTTTCAAGCAGTTTCATATGGTGGAATGGACAACAACAGAATCTCAATACAAGAAGCCTTGGGATTGGTTCGTATTTTAATATTTTATGAAAACATTATGCCTGAATACTTTGTCATAATGGCAAAAGTGTAAGATCAAAGAATATGCAATAACTTAGTTGTATTGAAGCTTTAAAAGTATAATCACTAATATCTAGTTTAGAATCTAATTAGACAATCAAATTAACAACATCAAAAACCCAAACAAACATACTTATAATGAAAAGAAGATACATGTAAACTCCACTGCAGTTTCTACTTTTCTTTTTGTCTTTATGATATTTATATATTCCATCAATTTTTTTGCTCTGTTTATTTTTCTTGTCCTTGTTCCTCCTACACATATGCAGCTTATCTTAATAGCACGTTTCGAATTTGAGACGTTGTAGCGTTTTTTTTTCAAAACCTGATGTGAGGGTTGCTTTGTTTAACTTCTTAAGCTGACTTAAAGAGTTGACGATAACTCCTGCAAGACAATCAATCGTAACACAATACAGCTTGCTAGAATTGAATGGTTCTTGCATGACATCATAAACATAGATTTGAATCATTTTCTTTCATTTTTAAAACGTGCTTTTTTTAACCTTCCACCGTCTTAGTCTTAGTCTTTGTTTATGTTCATTTTCTTATAAAAACTAGGTAACTCATGTATTAAATTATTCACTAGTATGTTAGATATCTGATGAAAGACGAAATGGATGGAAGGAAGATACTAGCTAGTTCTTTCCATAATATGGTTTCACCAGTAGTCCGACCATACCCTTAGACGATCATATATACAATATTCAATTAAAATCATTTTTCAAATACCAAAAAATTGGAACCGAATCCAATAATCATCTCAAGACCGAAACTATAATATTTAATATTAGTTTTATATTTGGGATCATTTTAACTAAAGATTTTTGACACAATGGTGAATATATTTTCAGTTGAGTTAAGGATTTATGATAAACCCTCTCTCATATATTAAGAAAACATCTAAATTTTAGATTATAAATGTATTATTTTTTGTAATTAATTATTTCTATAATTTTTAACCAATCAAAATTCAATAAACCAAGTTAATGTTTTTAGAATCTACAATTTATCATTATTGTTTGTATTGAAAAGATAAAATATAAATCTTTTAAAAATAAATATTTTTTTTAAAACATGGATTATAAAGAAACAAAGAGAGTATTGCATTAAACTCAAATCTTTTAGAAATAAATAAAACATGGATTATAATAAAACAAAGAGAGTATTGCATTAAACTCAGTGATCCCGAGTTACCTGCCGTATCGTGAACTTCATGTTCGAACTTGAGTTGGAGAGTTAAACCAAACGTACGTATGACACACCTATCATTCACCGCCTCTGTTTCCCAAATACATAAAAGCCTAACTTGTGAATACTTTCTCCATTCACCTTTTCCCAATTGAAAATGTCAACATCTGCAATAAAATCTAGCGCGTGAGTTTTGGAACTCCCATGCACTTACTTAACTCAATCACAATAAAACAATTTTCAAAAATCCAAAACAAATATAATAAAGAAAAAAATAAAAAAAGCAAAAGAAACACATCACGAGACAGTACTTTGTGATGTAAGCAACCACATACACCACTCCCTTCTTCTCCTCTCCCATTCTTTGTCTTTTTTCTTTTTCCCTTCACCAATAATTCTCTTCTTATTTTATTGCCTTATTTTTTTTATTTCTCTCTTATGATTCCTCTTTTTGTTTTAACCTTCTTTTTGATTCTTTCTATATATACAAATACAAAACCACCTCTTCCTCTTAACAAACCCCTCTCTCTCTCTCTCTAATTGCTCCAATGATGCAAGAGTTAGGCTTAGAACGTTTCTCCAACGACGTCGTTTCCTTAGACCTCACTCCTCCTTCTCAAACCTCATCCACTTCTCTCTCCATAGACGAAGATGAATCTCCCGAGGCCAAGATCCGACGGTTGATATCAGAGCATCCGGTGATCATCTTCAGCAGATCTTCTTGTTGCATGTGCCACGTCATGAAAAGTTTTCTAGCAACCATCGGAGTCGTCCCCACCGTCATCGAGCTAGATGATCACGAGGTTTCCTCTCTCCCCATGGCTCTTGAAGAAGAATATTCCGGCGTCGTTGTTCCTCCACCGGCGGTTTTCATTGGCCGTGAGTGTGTCGGAGGTCTTGAGTCCCTCTTTGCGCTCCATCTAAGTGGTCGCCTTGTCCCTAAGCTTGTCCAAGTTCGATCTCTTTGGGTATGATCATATTGTAATTTTACTTCTTTGCTTTTTAATAGTATTTATGAAGTATCAAAAGCATAAATTTAGGGTTTCTGTTTTCTGGTTATTATCCGATGATCATGATTAAATACCCATGTAGAAAATGAAATTATGAATAATAATTAAAGATGTGTAAGTAGTGAATTTTATAGAATTTGCTTTCTCATTTTCTCTATCACTTTACTAAAGTATACATTAATTCATCAACCTTAATTAATTTTGAATCTAATTGATAAAGACTAATAAAATATGATCTATTTGTATAATGATTCAATTTTGGTTCTAGTTTTCATGTTGGGGGATAAACAAAGATATATTATATTTGTAAAATGCAAGATGTTTCTATCAATTATTCTTAGTGTTGGTTCAGAAACAGTCAGTATACTGTGATTAATTTGGTTTTGGTTTGATGAATACTATGAGTAGGATTATAATTTTTAGTGGTTAATTAGTTCATTTGAGTGGTGGTTATTTGTAGTATTGACTATGAACTTCTTGGTACATCCTTCATTATGATTAATGAATAATCATTTCTTTGGTGATTATTCATTTTTGGTGATCATATGAATATGCGTTTTTTCGATCTGAAAGTTAATTTCATTGTTTAAGTAAATTAATCTAAAGAATAAAGTAGAGAAGGGAGGAAAGGAAAGAAGATTCTACTATTATTTGTAAGGTCTCCAAGCTCTCAGCGTCACGTTAGTTTCCTATTCATGGAAATATTCCATTAAAAGTCGGCATATAGTTGATGAAAAGCTAATAATCCTTCAAAACGAGGATCGACATCTTAATCAACGAAATTTCAATCAGATTCAATCTCTTTCCCTTAAATTACAAACGTGTCTTGTTAGAAAAGGTACGTCCAAAATTGTAAATACATTTTTTAATTGTTCGGTTATAAGTTCATAGAGTTTTGGAGATGAAATTAATAACAAGTGGAAAATGAGAGACCCACTTTTAAATAATTGAGGGGGTTTTGACAGCGACGCTGGGCTTAAGTGCATCTCCAAAATAATCCCTCTTTTATTTTCCTCCCTACAATTATTGAATTTAATTTTTCAAAGATTCAGAAAAGACCAGGATTTTTATTTTTATTTGGAGTTAGGTATGGAATAGAATGCTATATAATTTCTTTTTACCGGTCGATTTTTTTGTAGTAGGATTAGGAACACTATGGTCAAAAAGTCTATGTTCCACATTTCAAGGGTCAAGATTGACCTATGCCAAATAAATGTATGTCACACAACTACATTGCTAATTCTCCAAGAGAGCTTCGGATGATTTGTTGTAATCTTTTTCTTATGTTCGATGCTTGAGTTTTGTTAATACACAAACCATGTGAACAAGTTTCAAACTAATCAAAGTCACAGACAGACCATTAGACTACATGATATGATCATTCCCCTGCACTGAAATTGAATGTAAACTTCAGATTGTTTACTGAAGAGTCAAGACAGTCATTTTCTTCTCAATAGACCAAATAAATCATTATTGTGTAGACCAAATAAATCATTATTGTGTAGCATGTCTCTCGTATCTTTTATATGTATTACAAAGTATTAACCAAAAAGTTGTATTCACGAAAGAGAACATGAGATTCGTGCATGATTTTTTTGCAAATACCATGCGAGAACATAAGATTCGTGAATGATTTTTTGCAAATATCATGCGAGAAACATATGGCCTAGTCCCTTGTCTCGACCACATGCTATGGGCGGAGCACACACGACAAGTAAACATATCGAACGACCACATGCTATGGGCATCTCTTTGTCTAATCAAATATCCTTTAACACCCACAAATAATCTGAAATTCAAAATATTAACTTAAGCAGTGAATGGTAAGTAAATAATTTATGTAACGATCTCTTGGGGTTTAACAATTTTGTTTTTCTTTCAAAAATTAGGAAAAATAAACATCTAATTTTTCTCAGCATCGTTACTGAAATGATGATGCACACAAATATCTCTAAATTTCAATACCAATATCATGCAATGAAGTGTGAAAAATAAGTTTTACAAATCAAAATATAAATAAAATAGTGCCGACCTATACAAATTGGTAGTTGTGGAATTGAGATTTGTGTGTGATATCATGTGACATGTCTTCCAAATTAAGGTTATGCTTTTCATATATACTTTTTAATTTGCAAGTTGATGAATACTGATGGAGACGATGACCTCATCAATCATAAACAACAATGTGTCCAACAAATGTTTCATGATATTAATATGTGGAATAATGCAATAAGATATAAATAAACTCTGCCTCCACACCAAAAGCCTCCCCAACTTTTTAATACGTTATTTTCAGTTATATTGAATCGTCTAAATTATTTAAAAGTATACAATTAGTTAATCGTTGTCGTACGTCTTGCGCCATTCGCCTTTCACAGATTATATCTACTAAACAGTCTTAATTTAGATTAGATCAATTTTTAAATTTGGATTCATCTTTCATCATATAAAAATAATGAACCGACTAACATTTAATAATAGTTTTGATATAGGAACTGTTCAAAATTTAAATGAATTATTTTAGTTAACGTTTTAAATAATCTTTTAGAAAATAATTCTTTAATATTTAATCAATATTCAAAAATCAAATTGATTAGGTGTATGTCTAAATCAATTTTATTTGCGTCTATAATACATTTTAAAAATTCATTAAAAAAATATTTTAATTATTTCTAATTTGTCGACTAGACATTGCCACATAAACCGATTTTTAGAACATTATATTTTAATACACCAAATAATATTAAAGCATTATTTAGTTATTAACTTAGAAAACTGATCCGAAACACTTGGCATTATATAAAAAAGTAAATTACAAATTTACTTGTTTAGAAAATTTTCCTGAATAACAAAACGAAATTCTTCATACTCATCTACTAAAAGCTAGTCAAAGTTTTAAACAAAATAACATGAGGAGATGTTTTTAGGCGCCCATAGACTTAGTTTTGACGCCAATCTTCTTCCAAGAAACACTAGGCAATAGGCATGATTTGCTTTGTGTCCACACGATCCCCAAACTGAACTGCAAAGTTAAGCAACGAATCAAGAAGTGACTCAGAGAGATAGTGAGGCTCATCAAGTCCAAGTTCCATCAGCTTCGTGTGCTTTGCGTTGTAGTAATGTTCTTCCGCCTCAACTCTCGGGTTAGGCACCGTCATCTTTGTCACGTCCAGCCCCAGCTTTGAACCAGCCTTAGTGACCAGTGAAGCCAGTTCGTTAACTGAGAACTGTTCTGAATTGGTTGAATACCCTAAACTCACCAGCCTTTGCCGGATTCGCTATAGCTAGCTCAACACATTGTACCGTGTCTCTTATATCAAGGTAGCCTCTTGTCTACAAAGGGAAACATATCGAGTAAACATAAAATCCGGAAGCCAAAATCTGAACCAAAAACCTGATCCATATCCAATCCCAAATGCAAAAAATATACTATAGGGTGTTGCAAAACATATCTAAGCCCAAAGTATTATTAAACGAACTTAAACAGATAATCCGAAAAAACCAAAAAACCAAAAAACCCGAAAGAAAATCCAAAAAAACTGATATGAAACATAAATATGTTCTTCAAATCTTTAATTCTGTACTTATAAAATATTAGAATGGAAACTAAGAGGGTGAACCCAAAAATCCTAAAACCTGATCCAAACCTGAATAGGTACCCGAGGGCCTAATAAAAACCAATAAAATTTCTTGTGAAGACAGACAAGGAAGTCAATTACCTGACCACCTTTACCATAAACTGTAAGTGGGTGACCAACAGCAGCGTGCACACAGAACCGGTTAAGTGCTGTAACAAACACAACATCATAATCAAGTCTGTTACGTAGCTCCTCATGCATCTTTGTATCATCATTCTTCACTCCATAAACCACTCCTTGGTTAAGATCAGTGGCTCTAATACGCCAAGCCTTATAGGAGTAAAGCAATGTTGTGGGAGTCATGAACTTTGCTAAGATAATAAAAGGACCTAGCTTGCTTGAGGTATGGCAGAGTATCGGTCCTAGTCCTACCATTGTATGTTATCGTTATGTATCCTTCCTCAATGTCGATATTCGGAGTTTCCATAATCACCCATTGTCCCAAGTTTAACCAATTGACACTCTTCTTGAAACTCTTTGATAGGAAAGAGGACTTTGAGGGTCCCTATGACATTGTTGTGCTGTGTAAACACGGCTCTAGAACGGTCAATCATTGAGTAAGGAGCAGACCGTTGTTCACCGAAGTGGACAACTGAATCAGGCTCAAAAGACTTGAAAGACTCAGCTAAGAACTCGAAGTCACAGATATCACCAACGTATAGCTCAATGGACTTCCCTGTCAAAGCCTTCCATCTGCTGATACGGTCATGGATGGAGGCTATAGGAGTCAGTGACTCAAGTCCAAGCTGGTGGTCGAAAAGACGCCTTACGAGGTTGTCAACAATGGCCACTTGGTAGTTCTTCTTGGATAAGTGGAGAGCAGTAGCCCAACCGCAGTAACCATCTCCACCAATGACCATAACACGTTTTGGTTTAGAGGATGAGTTGTTGTTGGTGGATGTTTCAGGTGGTGCTTGTTGGCTTATAGGTACAGAAGCTGCTCGGAAGACGAAGCTTCTTCTTCTTGGTTTCTTCTCTTGGAAGAGAAGTCCTTTGAGAGAAAATGTTGAAAGGACTTGAGGGTTGAAGAAGGTTTGGTTTAAACCAAACGGTTTCACAGAGTTCTTGCTGCTACTGTTAAGGGAGATAACTGAAGGGCATGAAGCTGAGAGTAGATGCGACATTGTTAAAGGTTTGGTCTTGATTCAATCAAACACAAATTCACCTGCAGAGCAAAACCAACCAACATCAATAACATAAAGAATCAGCCTTTCTATCGAAGTTGACATCAGTTTATCTAAAGACTAAGTATTTGATCATCAACAAGCAATTCAGCTTTGCAATAAGTATGAAGAAGAGAGAGATAAAAAGACACATTGATGGAGGAATGCTTACAGTTGAAAACTTTGAAAGTGATGGCTTTGAAACTTGTTCAGAGTCAAGAGAGTTGGAGAAGGAGAAGCTTGAAAGAGTTTTGGAGACAGACGATGAGAGAGATGAGACAGACAAATCATTAATCACTCTACATATGCCCGAAGCATATTCTCTCATACACTCGCTCTATTTTTTAACCCAAACACTTTTAGCTGTCTATCCGTGAGTTTGGGGGCTTAATGTGGGTTGTAATGGGCTTTTCAAAATCACTTTGTAAGGCCTAGTGAAATCTGTTGACGACAACATGATATCCATATCCACATCCAATTCGAACCGATTTACTAAATGTAAACCGGTCATTGCTTTTTTTCTTTAACAATAAGATGAAGGAATGAATTGAGACTTGAGACTAGTGAAATTTATGAAGAAAAAACACCCAAAATTATTATCCTTACATGCAAAAGTTAACAAGTTATTGATTCTATCAAATACAGCATATCAGTGTTTTTTTGAAGCTTATGATTGTTTTGGTAATTATGTTGTTGGGAGCAAGCTAATGAGGAGCATGAACATTTAGAGCACTTAACGGGATATCTAAGAAGAATATTTAGACTTTTTTTTGGTCAAAAAATATTTAAACTTTTTTAAAAATAGAAAAATTAGAAAAAATGAGAGAGGATAGAACTCGTTTTTTGGAAGAACAACTCTGACAACTTCCTCGGACACCCAAAACCCAATTGTCCACTTATTATTTGATAGATTTGTCAAAATGTACAAATTTATTATTGAACAAAATTATTAATTTTATATGCTAAAAACTCTAATTGAAGTTCTCAATAGTTGGAAACACTCTTAGAACAATCTTAACGGTTAATATCTAAAAATCCATTTTTAATTTTATAAATACTTATATATTAATATAATATAATTTTATAATTATTTTATTTTTTTCAAAATGTAAATGAGAATGTGGCATATGTCCCTAGAGTATCTTCTGAGATCATAAGCATGATTAACCATGAATTTTTTTAGGGGTTCTTATTTTTTTATTTTATTTTTTTTATTTTCTTAAATAAAAATAAAAACAAATCAATAACAGTCCGTCACGTGTCAGTGCAACCTGCAAATAGTGCAAGCAACCAAGGAAAATGAATGCTTATTTTGATCTTTTAAAAATTGGTGTTTAAAATTTTTGTAAAGCCCATTTAATTTTTTTAATTATTTTTGTTAAATACCCCCTCCTAAACAACTTGGTTAATCATGCTCTGAGTTTATGTCTATGAAGAGAATCATATCTCTTTTTTCTCATCTCATTTCATTATTTTAATATATATTAATCGTAATAAATTAAGTGAGAAAATTTTGTTCGATCTGTTCTTAAAACATTTCGATTTTCTCATTTAAAATACTTTTAAGTGAGTATCTCACCATTTAAGAATCCTATTCGTTGAAATATAGTTTCCCATTTTGATTTTTGTGAGATACTCAATGCCAAGAACATTTTTAACGGTCACACTCTCAAAATAAAGTTTTAAAGATAAAAATAATTTATTTTGTTTAAATGTTTAAAATCAAATGTCTAAACCAATAATTTATTGACATTTGTAAGTAGGAGTTGCAAGGAGTTTCTTCTAGGTAGCTATTTGAAGATTTATTGTTGTTTTTTCTTTGTTTTTTTATTTCTTTTCTTTTAATCTTTAGATATCTTGTGACATTTCTCCATGCTCTAAGAACCTTTGTAATGAGATTTCTCTAACTTTAAGAACATTCGTTTTGAAACAAGCTAATGCGTAGCATGCAGTTACCAAAAGCAGTAGTAAAATGCAACGTAGTTTGCAAAAGCTTGGTCTGTTGTATGAGTTTGGTGTGGCTACCAACCCAATACGCAAACCCCGAGTTGCCTGTAAAGTGTCAACCCATTTCTACGTTGTTATTAACTTATTAGTCATCTTTTTGTAGGTTGACAAAAAAAACAAGTAGTTTGTTTAAATAAATTTCAAAAAAACAAAAAAGCCATCCCTATGCAAGATAAAAATGAAAGCAAAACATTATTCGCTTCTCATCTTTCTTATATTTATTTTCTTATTTCTCTCCTAGTTGTTAAGTTTGATTTTCGAAGTCATTTTATATTAACACTCAAGTTAGATAGCGATCATTATTTATATTACAAGAATCTAAATATTCAACTATTTCCAATCAGAGTAGGTGTGCAATGACAACATTATATGGCCATCCTCATGAATTACTTGTGACTTTCTCCACGTACGTGCACGCACACACAAACAAAAACACATGCTTAGTTAATATTTTTCCCACTCTTTCTTCACAAAAAGTAAAGAGTCTATACTATATATAAATCCCTAATTGCTAATGACAATAATAGAAACCCTTCAAGTGTAATTATCTAAAGCGAACTCAGTAATGTCTCTCTTACAGGTCTGAAACTAACTCTTCCTCATCAGTTAATTCTTGCCTTCTTCCATCCTTTTTCTCTCACATTCTTTTCCTAGAAAATGTTTTCAGGATTTCTGGCAGTTTCTCCGACCATTATCCTCTGGATTTACAGGTATTCGTTCCCACCCTTCAACTATTTACATGTTTATGTTAAATACCTTAACTTGTCTATGTCATTTGCATCTTGAATTTTTATAAATTCACAAAAATATCTGAAAATTGCTTTACTTTGATACTAATCTCTCATAAAATGGATAATTTTACTTTAACACCCCTATATTAACTCCATTGTGGCTAATCTTGCAAAAAATAATTTACGTAGCCAATATAATTTCATCTCTTTTGCCATATATCATACCTTTTTGATAAAATGTTAAAGTTATATATATATATCATATTTTCCCTCCATTTTTTTTTTGTTTTTTCACAAAAACAAAAACAGAGTCGTTCACAACCAGCTGTGACTCCGGCGAGTCAGACCCGTGCCGGGATGATGCGGCAGCTCTCACCCTCAAGTACGCAGCTATGGCATCCATCCTTGTCGCTGGAGCGGCCGGCGTCTCGCTTCCCCTCGTTGGAACCCTCCTACCTTCAACCGGTGGCCTAATGAGAGGAGCCAAAGCGTTCGCGGCAGGAGTCATCCTCGCAACAGGGTTCGTTCACATGCTCTCCGGCGGCTCCGAAGCTCTGTCCGACCCGTGTCTCCCCGAGTTTCCATGGAAGAAGTTCCCTTTCCCTGAGTTCTTCGCCATGGTCGCGGCGCTTCTCACTCTGCTCGCGGATTTCATGATCACGGGATACTACGAGAGAAAGCAGGAGCAACTTATGAACCAGTCCGTCGAGTCACTTGGTCCGGATCGTGAAGTCGGGTCGGGTCTTCTTAGCTCAGGGTTTCTGAGGGATCAAGAAGATGGTGGGAAGTTGCATATCGTGGGGATGAAAGCCCACGCGGACCATCACCGTCATAGCCTCTCCATGGGTTCTGAAGGTTTTGAGGCTCTAGCGAATAGGAGCGGTGGCGCAGGTCATGGCCATGATCACGGGGACGTCGGCTTGGACAGTGGTGTCAGGCACGTTGTTGTTTCTCAGGTAAAGACATTTCTTGTTACTCGTTTTCTATACTTCTGATTTTGACTTTTGGATTGTTTTATTACAGTATAATGAGCTTAAGACAGCTGACTTCATTCATTCTTACACAATATAGCTAGCTAGGCTTCTATATATATATATATATATATATATATGGTTGAACAAATCCTATTTTTCTTACAATAAATTCAAAGTCAAAAATATATCAACTGGAATGCGAGTTAGCAAGTGATATTTGACATTTGTTATTTTCAAATGTAGCATTCATTCTATTTTTCCTTCCAAAATTACAAATAACTTGTTAAACAATTTGAAGAAGCAAAGTTGTCTTGTGTTACTAGATTACACTAGTCAAACGATTTGGTTTGTATAATTTAAGGTATAAATGATTATCAATTAATGTATAAGTGACTAGTCAAACGATTAAGGTCATGATTTATTTATATGTTGATGGTACTTTTTTTCTTTTTTTCAGATACTTGAAATGGGAATAGTATCACACTCGATAATAATAGGAATATCACTTGGAGTATCACATAGCCCATGCACCATACGTCCACTCCTCCTCGCTCTTTCCTTCCACCAATTCTTCGAAGGTTTTGCCCTTGGTGGCTGCGTTGCGGAGGCTAAACTAACCCCACGTGGATCAGCCATGATGGCTTTCTTCTTCGCGATTACTACTCCAATCGGTGTGGCTGTAGGAACAGCCATTGCCTCATCATACAACTCATATAGCGTTGCGGCTTTGGTGGCTGAAGGAGTGCTCGATTCTCTCTCTGCGGGAATACTTGTCTACATGGCGCTTGTGGATCTGATCGCTGCTGATTTCTTGAGCAAGAAGATGAGTGTGGACTTTAAGCTTCAGATTGTGTCTTATTGCTTTTTGTTCCTTGGAGCTGGGATGATGTCTGCTCTTGCTATTTGGGCTTGATTAGTTTTCACTTCTTGATTTTTCAAAACAAGCTTTTTGTTACCTCATAACAAAACATACTTTTCTCCTCCAAAATTATATTTGTGTGTTTCAAATTTTGATATTCGTGTCATGAAGTGTTTATGTTTGTCGTTGTGGTTTTTATATGAAAGTATTCATTGGTGTTGTATTTGTATAGTCTACAGTCCCGTGAATCAAGTGTTACACAAAAAAATAAAGGAAATGGACTTATTGTTTGGCATGGCCCATCAAAATATACTTGTGTAGTACATATACACCTGATACGTCTCCAAGCTTGGGTGTGGGGTATTCAGGTAGCAACAAAGAGCTGGAGATTAGGTCATCGAGCTGCAAAGAAAAGGAGACAAGTCAGTGGAGAAAGAATACTCAGAACAACCTGATTGCCACATTTGTTTTAAGTTAGGGTTCTCTATTCACGTTGTATTTTCTTAACTCAAGGTGTTTGTGTAAACCTAAGAAACTATCACGTTATTGGGTTGTTGTTAACTTTTTTGATCTAGTGAAGCTTGGAAGTAGAAGTTTTCCGGAGACATACCGGTTCAAGACCGGTAACTCTTTAAATTGCTTGTGTTATTACATTCAGATGTGATACAAGTGCATGTAGTTTGGTTAAGTTTTGATCATATAGTGTGGTCAAAACCTTACAATAGGACTAGAAATGTTTGTTATTTGTTGTATACATACGGCTATAATCTGTATTTACAAGATTAAGTAAAGCCTTCGGTATGTATAAAATTAGCTCAGATAAATATCTTGAGTCCCATCCATTCATCAACCTGGTTTACATCCTTCCACTTTCCAAACCTCAAAAACCTCATACACGTATCACAACTTTCGGCACATGTGGATGTTTTGTGTTTTGTTTTTGGTGTAAAACACCCAATTAATATGTGAAGATGTATATAATCTGGCTCTTTAGCAACCACATTATTTTTTCCTTGGATACAAATCAAAACCGAAAATCATCATGACACCTTTTTAAAGCAATTCTCCTTTTACGTTTTCATTTTTGATATAAGCCAACAAAACATTTGCCTTGGCAGTATAAACTAACACCATATTAATAATCCTTTATACATGAAAAAATTCTTCAAGCAAAACAAGAACCTTCGGATGAATAAATTTCCAAAAGGAGTGGAACGCTTAAGCGAGATTTATTTCTCTTCCAAAAACGAGAATATTTCATTTTCTGTCAGTAATGTTTGGAGGACGATGCGTTCCCAAGTTGTATGATGAACAGATGGCCAGCCCTATATTAATCTATTTTAACAATTTATTTATGGAGATAAACTCTATGTGAAATAGATGACGCCACCTAATTATTTTATTTTTGCATGTGAAACCAAAATATTACAACTTGTTTGCCATATAAATATTCTTTTGTTGCTTTTCTTTGTCGATTTTTGTTTGATAAAAGGTGACAAACATTTTCGTCCACCAAATCCCAATCTCTTCAACTTTAGCTAGCATCCTTTCAAATATTATCTTGAGCTTTTTATTTACAGCACTTTCCCATAAATTAATATATATAATAATGTTACAATATATATATACTACTCCTATAATCATTTTAAAGTTTCTGTATATTAGAAACAATACTTAGGCCAACATAGCTACATAAATTATACTTTCATATATCTTATAAAGAAATTTAGAATAGTTTTTATTTTTTATCACCAAAAATAATATTTAGGAGAAAAATAAACCAAATATTTTTTATTAATGTATAAATATAAATTTATATCGTATATGATTAATTAATCTATACTTAGGATATAGAGTTACAGGTTGGGGTTCGGAGTAAGTTTAAGATCTTTAAAAAATAAAAATAAATTTTAAAATTTCAAAAGAAAAGTTTATTTCAAATTTTAAAAAATCTATTTTAGTATTGTTCGAAAAATTACCCTATTCATATATGCGAGTGCAGCTAACTACATCAATATAAAACTTACATTATTGATCGTAAACAACTACAGCTTTACCGCTGAGGCGAGAGAGAACACAAATTATTAGTTAGCAATATTGCAGACAACACAGCAGTTTAGCTCTTCCTATATCTCCTCTTAAACTATTCAACTTTCAACATGCAAACATTATCTACCGGCTATGACGATACTAACTATATACTACTACTATATATAGTTCTTTCAAAACCATACATAAAAACTGTAAGCTGAGGCATCAGAAGATAATATGGTCTGATATTGTGTCCGTTATAGTTTGGACGAATATGCTGCTGATGAAACCATCTCTATATTAAGAGATAGCTCAGCAGATCAATTTAATCATAATAAATGCAATACACAATTATCACCTAAACATTCAGTACTAATCCTATATGTAGATGCAATACACGTGAGCACCATCTGCACAATGGTAGATACTTCCTTCACCAACCCCATCG